>CAUYQV010008216.1:0-96536 GCA_963574575.1 Galagoides demidoff
GGTGGGCGCCTGTGGTCCCTGCTACTTGGGAGGTGGAGGCAGGAGACTCGCTTGAGCCCAGGAGTTGGAGGTTGCTCTGAGCTGTGATGCCATGGCACTCTACCCAGGGGGATAGCTTGAGGCTCTGTCTCAAAAAAAAAAAAAAGGTAGGCTAGGCTGTGATGTTTGGTAAGTTAGATGTATTAAATGAATTTTTAACTTACGATATTTGCAACTCATGATGGGCTTATCCATCGTAAGTCGAGGAGCACCTGTATATCTTTTTCTAAACAGAAAATTTTAATCTGTGTTTATACCTCAAATGCACCTTTTGGAGACAGCATTCCGTTGAGCCTTTTACTTTTTAATTCATTCTGACAACCTCTGCCTTTTATTGGTGTATCCCGGCTATTTCCGTTCAATGTCCGCTAGCTGTGGAGATGGCTAGTTTGACCCACTACCCCACTCTTTGGTTTTTATTTGTTCTGTCTTCCTTTTTTTGTCTTCTTTTAGATTGAGTGTCTTAGAATTCCATTTTAATTGTTGTCTGGCTCTTTAAGTATGCCTCTTTGTATCTTTATTCTAGGAGTTGCTTTATGTATTCTAATATAAATCCTTAACTTTTCATAGTCTACTTAGAATTAATATTGTATTCTTCATGGAAAAAGTAGAAAACATCCTGTATATGATAGTTGTCACGTATTTATCATATCTATACACATTTCACACTAGACAATAATAAATTTTTTTGCCTTAAGCAATATCATGCATTTTATTTTTATCTATTTATTTATTTGTTTTTTGAGACAGAGTCTCGCCATGTCGCCCTGGGTAGAGTGCCGTGGTGTCACAGCTCACAGCAACCTCCAACTCTTGGGTTTAAGCGATTCTCTTGCCTCAGACTCCCAGGTAGCTGGGACTACAGACGCCCGCCTCAATGCCCGTCTCTTTTTTGTTGCTGTTGTCATCATTGTTTAGCTGGCCTGGGCCGGGTTCGAACCCGCCAGTCTTGGTGTATGTGGCTGGCGCTGCAACCACTGTGCTGTGGGCACCGAGCCAATATCGTGTATTTTAAAGCACTAAGAGCAGGAGATGCTTTTCTGTTTGTCCACATATCTGCCATGGCTGTGCTCTTTGCTCCTTCCTGAAGAGCTGAGTTTTCACCTGCTGTGTTTCCCATCAGCCCGATGGGCCCTTTAGCATGTTTTGTCCTTTAGATCTCCTGACAGCAAATGTTTTCATTTTCACACCTCTGCAAAGTCTGTATTTCACTTTCACTTTTAATGGTAAATTTGCTAGTCAGAGGTCTCTGTGAGCCGTTTCTTTCCTTCAGGACTCTGGAGATAATGTTCCGCTGTCTTTGGCCTCGATGGTTTTGATGACAAACCAGCATTTATAGCATGATTTCTCGTGTGGTTTTCCCTGGATACTTTCAAGAATTTTTATCCAAGTTTGAGTTGCTGAGTCCCTACCCCCGGGAAAAAGCCTTAAAAACCAATTCAGTTTTTACTCTCCTGTCTCGCATACTGACCCTGCTGTCCTTTCTGCCTGCTTGAAGGAGTCCACACTGCTTTCAGGCTGTTGTTCTTTTTGATATTTTGTCCAGGGACACAATGTTTCCTGCAGGAGGACGGGCCACATAGCTGCTGCTCCTATGGCCAGGCTTCCCTGTGGGATCACAGCACTGCAGCCGTGGCTGTTGGTTAGCAGAGGCGTCTAACCTTCCTCATTAGTAGAGTCCTGGAATATTAACTTCCTGATCTGAGGGGTCACGGCGCACTTGATCACCAGTGAGACCAGGATAGTAACTGCTGGGTGCCTGGTGGCTTCAGCCTAGCACCTCTGGACTCTCCCCCAGACCAGAAGCTGGTGTGTCTCAAGGCAGTTTTAGGGTCCAGGGCCTGTCTACAGTCCCTCCCATTTCTCCTCTCCGCTGCAGTGTCAGGTACCCACCAGCACACTCTGCACTGTAGGTGTGCTAGCTCCTCAGTGGGGGGAGCCGGGTACTCCCCTTCCTGTATGCTGAGGGCCCCGGGGCCAGCTCCAGGGAGTGCAGTGAGGGGCCTGGGAAGGCAGGAACCCTTTCTTCTCCCTGTCTTCATGTTTCTCAGGGATGGGGAGGAAATGGTCCTGGCTAGGGGCTGCCACTGGTGTACAGGAGGCCCAAATGACCACTGTCTTCTGGGGTCCTTCTTCCACTGTGCTTGGCCAGAGAGAGAGTGTGTGTCAGTCTGTGTTCTCCGGGAGAAATGCTGTCACTCACTAGAGCTAGAGGTCTGGGAGAAGCCTCCGTCTCTCCGGCAGCCCTGTGTGTGTCCCTGGGTCCATGTGTGCACACACACCCTTTTACAGGGGAAATGATTCACATCCAAGTGCAAAGGTTGAGATCAGAGCAGGCAGCACAAGGGTTAAAGGACCAAAGAGGAGGAAATGGGGGTGTGTGAGGGTGGGACGGGGGTGGGGGTGGGGGGGGTGGGTGGGTGTGGGGAAGGGGGCTTTCCACCCCTTGGAGGGCTGATGGAGGTAACCAGAATGCTGAGGACCAGTCTTCAGTCAGACTTCCAAAGTCCAGTCTTATTTCATGGAGACTGGGTATCCATGGAGTGAAAGAAAAGGGTAGGTTTTCCTCTGGGGGTGTGTGTGTACAGGGGCGCATACGTGTGCCCAGCTCTCATTTTCCATTTTTCTGTCTTCCTGACCACTAGAAAGAAGGTGTCCCTCCACCCTTTCCCAGGCTGCATGTGGAGGGACACGCACATGCGTGTGAGCGCGCACACACATACACAAGAGCCAGGGGTGAACGCTCCTGTGGATTGTACCTAGGCCTGGCAGGAAGCTGGGCTCTGGGAAACTGTAGGCCCCACCTTTGGCACAAAACCATGTTTTTGTTGCTGTTCATTCACGGAACAGAAAGTGGGCGTGGGGTGGGGACGGTTCATACTGAAAAGAGCAGATTTTGCCTGCAGTGTCAGGGCTGCCCTGGTGACTCTGTCCCAAGCCCTAGAGGGCTTAGAAGACATGGTTGTGGCCTTAGGGACTACCTGAGGTCAGGAGTGGCCATGTTTAAGATCAGGCCCTCTTCCACGTGAGCTGTAGTCGGGGGGTGGCGGGGGGAGGCCTGACCTCAGAGATGGTGTTGGAGGCCCTTCCCTTGCAGTCCTGAGCCAAGGCCAGGAGCTGAGAAGGCCACCATGCTGAGGAAGCTAGGTGACACCCAGCCTAGTGGCTCTCCAGGAGGAGACACAGTGTAGAAGCTGATTAAGTCACATGGGAGTCCTCTCAGATGAAGCACAGGTTGCCTGACCTAGCCCAGAGCTCTGGAATCAGGGAGGGGAGCTGGGCTGCTGAGAGTGAGCTGAAGAGGGGGACCCCCAGATGTTACTGGACCCCCAGCAGGGCAGGTGCTTGGGGCTGCGCCTGCCGTGGGAGCCTGGCCCACGGCTGACCAGAGCTGGGGTGAACATCCGTGTGATCCTGGGCCCTGTGAGACAAAATAAGAGATGCAGACTTTGCCTCAGGGGAGGGCTCCTGTGCCACGGACCCCCTGCTGAGGCCCCATATTAGCATCTGTGATTAGCCCAGAAGGCTGAAAACACTGGAAATGCATTCTCTCCTGGTTCTGGGGCCCAGAAGTCCCAGATCAGAATGTTGACAGGGTTGGTGCTGTCTGGGGGTTCTGAGGGGGAGTCTGCCCCAGGCCTCCCCACCAGCCCTGGTGGCGGTTGGCGGTCCCTGGGTGTAGCCACATCACTCCACTCTCTGCCCCTCTTCACGTGGCCCTTGCCACCTTGCACCTCCTCTGTGTATCTGTGTCCAGATCGCCCTCTCCTTTTTCTTAGAAAGACGTTAGATTGGATCAGAGCCCAGACTGATCCAGTGTAACCTTATCTTAACTTGAGTACATCTGTGAAGACCATTTCCAAGCAGGTCACATCCACAGGCACTGGGGGTTAGGACGTGGGGAGTGCAGTTCTAACTATAGCAGGTCCCCTTGCAGAGGGGTCTCTCTAGGGCCGAGTCCTGAAGGAGGCTGTGGATAGGTGGTGAGGGCTCCCAGCAGAGGGGTCTGCATGGCCAGCGAGCTTGAGCTCACGTCAGGGAAGGGACTCTGGAAGGGGACTGGATGGGGACAGGACAGCAGGAAAGGTGGGAGCCACAGTCCCTGCCTCCAAATAGTTGGAGGGTTATCATCTAGAAGGGGAACATTTATTTGAGTTGCTCCAAAATGCAAAGCCAGTAGCCGATGTCTGGAAGCTACTGGAAAATGGAGTTTGATGGGACACACCAAGAGATGGTTTTTTTCTCACCATTTCACTTTGTGACAGTGGAACAGCCTATTTCACAAAGTGGTGAGTCCCCCCGTGCCTAGAAGTATCGAAGCAGGGACCATGTGGACACCGTTCAGTGATACATACTTAGAAGTGTCCTCTGAGGTCCCTGCTAATACCGGGAGTCTGCTATTTTATGAGAGCTTGAATTTCACAGTGTGAGGGTTTCAGGGAGGTGCCTGTGACAGGGCCCATTGCCAGGCCCCCCCACACCCTGCCTTGCCTTTAGGACACGGGATGAGAGTGGGCTCTGTCCTTTTCTTGGCTGCCCATGGGGACAGGACGCTTGCTGCGCCTGGTGCCCATGGAAACAGAGCCTCACCCCGTGACCCATCAGGCAGGTTCTGGGTAAGCAGAGTCACAGTACATAAGAGCACACACACACATATTACATGTACATGTATGTGCACACACACGCATGAATATAGGACTCGGGCAGCTGTAAGCTGTGAGACTGATCCCTGTAGTCTGGTTTCTTGTTTGTTTTATTTTGTTTTTTGAGACAGAGTGTCACTTTGTCACCCTCGGTAGAGTACTGTGGCATCATAGCACACAACAACCTCAAACTCTTGGGCTTGAGCAATCCTCCTGCCTCAGCCTCCTGAGTAGCTAGGACTATAGGCACCTGCCACAACACCCAGCTACTTTTAGAGATGGGGTCTTGCTCTTGCTCAGGCTGGTCTCGAATCTGTGAGCTCAGGCAGTCCACCTGCCTTGGCCTCCCAGAGTGCTGGGATTACAGCGTGAACCACTTTGAGATCCCTGTAGTCTGAAAGATCCCCCGAGGCCCCCAAGAATCAAGTTCCAGCAGACGCCCCTCCCGCTATTCAGCGAAGGTGTTCCTGCCACTCAGGTTGCAGGCTCTGCCTTCAGCTCCTGTCTCCTTTTCTACTTATTCAGCAAACCCATGGCTCTTGTTTCATGCGGGCACTGTCCTCAGCATTTCACAAGTATTAGTGCATTTTCATTTCACATCCCTACGCAGTGTTACCTCCATTTAAAAGAACAGGAAGCCTAGAGGGGAAAGAACCCTGCTCAGGGTAGGCCTGTCGGTCTGTCTGTGTCACACACGTGCTCACACATACTTATTCACTCATTCCACGGTTGCTGGTTTCCCTTCCAGGTGAAGCAGGTCAGTCAGGGACGGGTCTCATCTTAGTCCTGTTCTGCTGTGGGTACCAAGGAAGCTTCTAGCAGCCTCATCCCTCTGGGCTGGCACAGCTCCCAAGAACCAGATTTCCCCAAATGCCCCTGCCAGCCTGGAACCTTCTAGCTTGGGGGAGTCAGGTTCAAGCTCACTCCCTCAAGTTCCTTCTGCCAACGTGCCGCCAGCTGTAGGGTGGGCAGGCTTGCCTGTGGGCCGAGGCTCCCGACAGCTGTCAGGGAAGGAAATGCTACTTGAACAGATAATTTTCTCCTCTCAGGAAGTTTTGGGAGAAGCAGATGAGGGGGTCTCTGGGCTCCTGATGCTGTGTGCTTGCACCTCATTATGGGCATGGCTCTGGCTGTGCCTCTGCTCGGGCATTGCCAGTGGCCTCACGGGGCTGATATCTGTTCCAGCACACCTGCCAGGGAGGACGCTGGCCCAGGCATCTCACTTAGACCTAGTGGGACTCACACGGGCACTGCTATTTTACAAGAAAACTGGGTCTCAGAGATGTTGAGTCACTTGCCCCAGCTCTACCAGCCAATAATTGGCCAAGCCAGGATGTCCCTCCAGCTCTGCATGACTCCAAAAGCCCTGGCTCTTCCTGCCATGTTAGTCCTGGGAAAGGGTCGAGGTGGTTTCCCCGAGGAAATTCTTCAGATTATCTGTGCACTCAGCTCTCTGCAGTTGCTCAGCTGCTGTCTCGTCACCCCGCATCACCGAGAGCCCATGGCTTTGGCCGATCTACCTGTCATCTGTTCTATGGTCCAGCATCTCCCTTTGAGGTATATGACCTTGAAAGTCATGACTTTCTCCATCCTGTCCTGGACAGTATGTCCACATGGCATCGGGAGCAGCTGGGGATTACCAGCACCCTGTTGCTGGCCGGCTGTGCACCAGAGTGTCGGCAAGGATGTGTGGGTGATTGTCAGCCACATGTGCGCCAAGGCCTGTGCATGTAGGATTTGTGCAAACGCACCACCCTACCCCAGCACTGCTGGCCCATGGGCGCCTGCCAACAGCCTTGTGCTCTGCCTGCTGGGGCTGTTCATTTGTGTCACACTGCCATGCTAAGGCTCTTGGGGACCGTGGGTGGAGTGTGTATCCGGTGCTCCTCCTGCCCAGTGGGTGGAGACCCTTGACCCGCAGCTCCTGCTGCATGGGGAAGGACGTCTGTCAGGCCTGAGCAAGCTGCTGCAGACGGGTTAGGAGAGCTCTGGGTTCTTCCTCCTGTGGTCAGGGCACCCGTTTCCATTCTCAGAAGAAAACCAGCGTCCAAAACTTGTAGTAACATAGCACCATTCCCTGCTGGCTGGAGAAGTGTCTCTAGACCTGGATGTAAATGCTGGACTCCCAAGCCCAGATTCAGGGAAGGACACACCTGGGGGAGGCGTGCTGCATCTCGGCCCTATTTGTTCCTTTCATCTGCAGACATTGCCCACCCCTCGCTGCGCATGTCTCCCTGAACTGCTGCTCCAGAGTAGCATGGGGCATTGGCATGGCCCAGATCCCATCTCCCTGGCTTTGGAGACCTGGCAGGGACTGTGGGCATGGCTCCTGCTGTGGAACTTTTGCCATTTATAGTAGTGGCTGAGGACAGCCCTGGGTTGCTCTGGTCTGATTTGAGTCCCAGCAACTCCACTTGCTGCATGGGGACCTCAGGCTGCTCTCCTCCCAGAACCTCTGCTTCCTCGTGGAGAAATGGGGGCCCAGACATAGCTGCTTCTGAGGGTGTCTGTGAGAACCAGACCAGGTGATGGGCACACAGTCTTCAGCAGAGCCCTGGACACATCTGCCCTCTGGGGAGGCTGCTTCTCCTCTGGGCTTCTGCCTGTTCTTTCCCTCTTCCCCCTCCCCCCTTCCTATTTTCTCTCCCTCCTGCCACACGGGCACTGCTGGGTGATGCCTCAGGTGCCCCTTTCCATTGCCCTCCTCCCTGCTGTTTCTCTTGGGGTCTCAGGCCCAGAAAGGGGGACACCCTGCCCAGAAGGTGCTGGCAGCCTCGGGAGTTGTAACCCCAGGAAGGGGCTCAGGGACCATTCAGTGGACAGAATACTGGGGGAGCGGGGAGGGCACTGTGGCAGAGGAAGCTGTTGAGACACTCGCTAGTGGACTTATTTATGACTCAGGCCATCTGTGAGGTCACCAGAGCATAGCTACAGAAGCCGTTGGCCAGACGTTCAGAAGCATCTGCTCGGTGGCCGGCGGGGGCCGCGGAGGGGCTGACATTCACTCCGTGTCTGTCATGGGGACAGAGGGCAGGATGGGGAGCTGGCTCACACCAAGCCCAGGTGGGATGGGGAAGTAGGGGGCCCTGTGAGACTTTAAGATACATGTTTAATACGTGTCCTTACAGTTTTGAGAAGAAGAAAGAGAGGATACATCCAGACAGGCCGAGCTGTACTTCTGACGCATCTCTTATGGGGTCCACCCCTGCTTTGACGGCGACCATGGCTCCCTATTACCTTTTCCTCTGTACATTCTATTGTGCAAATGTCCAACATACAGCCAAGTTGAAAGCATTTTGCAGCTGACCCTACCCTTAACACCAAACTACCCTCAGGTTACCTCCATCCCTCTGTCCTTCCATCCACTCATGAATCTACCTTATCTCTATGTTTTGATGCCTTTCAAAGTAATCTGTGGTCACACTGATTACTTCTGGAATTGTCAGAGATTTCAGTCTCACTTTCAAAATTTCTCACCAGCCACCCCCTCCTCACATTCACCCAGCATGGCTTCTTACGCAGCAGCAGTGGGGCAGGAGTCGGGACCCTGAGTTCTAAACCTGGGTCCATCCTTAGCAGCTGTGTGACCCTCAGCAGATGACGTTGCCTCAGTAGGCCCAGTTTCCATACCTATAAAACCAGGGGGCTAAAGTCTATGCCATAGATAATGAGGGGCACCGTTCACCAAGCTCCTCGCCATATGCCGGATGCTTCTCACGTATTACTGCAAATCCTTCCAGTCTGGGTGGTGGTGTTCCCAACGTACATGTCAGTGGAAGCTCAGACAGGTGGTCCCACTGCCCAGCACGTGGCCACGTGTGGTTTGCACCCTGGAGCCTCAGCACTTACTGGTGTCCTGGGTTGTGCTTCCTTCCTGAAGTGCCTGGTTTTGTTCGGTCCTGTGCACATCCACCATGTTGGTCCCCCACAAGATCTGTCTCAACACATGACCTCCCTCGGCAGCCCCAGCCTCCTGGGCACACATTTACTTGCTGTTCCCTCTACCTTATGTTAGTGTTTGTCTTCTATTAAGCTCAGACCATTATTTTTTAGTTTCAAATACTAAAACAAACCCTGGTTGAACCAGACTGTTCATTTTTGCTTTAACTACATTTATTGCGACAGACTCTGCTAGGGGCTCCATGTATAAAGATAAGCCCCCTTGGCCCTGACAGGCTGGTGGGGTGATGGGTGTCTACTGCATTAGTCAGGGCACCATCTGGCTGCATAACAAAGGCTAAAACAACACAGGCTTGAGCAAGATAGAAATTCATTTCTCTCCCATAGCCTAGTCCAAGGGCAGGCAGTTGGCCAGGGTACCAGCGACCCACCTTATTCCTTTGGTGCCGTCTCATGAGCTAAGATGCTTGCCCCAGCTCCTGCCATCATGTCTGCATTCCAGCTGGAGGGAAGAAAGAAAGGAGAGGGGAAGAGAGTGTGCCCCTTTCTTTTTACAGGTACGACCTGAACATCGCACATGCCCAATCTCCTCCCGTTGGCTGGAACCTAGTTGCATGGGCCCTCCTAGCAGCAAGGGAGTCTGAGAATGCATTCTTTAGCTGGGCAGCCACCTGCACAACTAAAACTTCTGTTACTGCAGAGAAGAGTGGGACAGCAGGGTCTGTGCTACATGCACCAGTAGGTCCCTTCATATGTACAGAGCTATGGAAAGGCCTGTGGCAGGGGTTACCCAGAGAGAAAGTGAGGGTGAAAGAGTTCACCAAAGAGGTGGTGTTCGCAACTGTGCTTGTAGGACAAGAAAAATGTCTTCAGGTCAGGGATGGTAAGTGCTCGGCTAACATGCCGCCAACTTCTCGTCCTGGGGCTGGAGCAGACGTTGCCAGTTGATCACGAAGGCTGTCTCTCTCCCCGAGCACTGAAGCAGCTGCACATACCTGCCTCATGTCCCGCCAGTGGGCAGGCGATTGGGATGGCCTTCCAGGGGAGCCCCATTTGCCATAACTGTTTTATGCAGGAAAGGGCCTTCTAGACATTTGCAACTTCCCAGGGAGGAAGAGGCTGTGGTTACACCCGAGCATTTCAGATGGTGGTGCACATCTCCCTTCCCAGCTCTGTGTGCAGTGACGTCACGTGGGCTTGAAACCGGCTGTAGTGGGAGTCTTTACACCACGGGACTCGGCACACGTTACAAACCAGGTCTTCCGCTCCCTCCACCAGAGTGGGATGTTAAACATTTGCTGGCACAACGCTGTTTCAGCCTGGTTTGTCTGTCACCCTTTCTTAATGAAAGTCTTCCTGAAAGATTTGATACTGGTTTCTGTTGTAACAGGTGCCAGTGGCAACTGGGATGAGAGTGTGAGTGTTGGGGAAGGTAGTTCTACAGGAAGGGGCGTCTGTTCTGAGAGTTTAGGTCCCATTGGACACAGTTGGATTTTCCTAGATAAATCTTCTAGATGATTAATCATCAGTAGTCTGTCTTCTCAGTTGCTGGGCCTTGTACCCCTGCTGGCTCAGAAGACCACATGTACAATGCAGGCTCTGTAGGTTTCCTCCTCCCTGGTGATCAAGGGGGAACCAAGGGCCTGTCGAGATGTACTGACATCTGGTGATTTGGCCTCATATGTCCACGTTTCCCTCCTTGAAAATGATGCGCCTGTGCTGTGGGCAGGTCCCTGTCTCACCTGCCTCCCGCCTTGGGCTGTGCTTAAGACAGGAGAACCAGGTGGCAGCAGCTATGGGACGAGCTACAGACACCCAGACATGGTCCTTGTGACCAGTATGGATGTGACCTGTCTGAGAATGTCTCCACCCTGTTCCTGAAGGTGAGAAATTTCTCTGTGCTGGAAAACAGCTGTGCTGGGAAGTTGGCCCATCTGCTGGGGCAGAGGAGCAGTGATGCTGGCTGCTTCATCTCCCTGTCCAGGCTCCCTGCAGCAGGAGGACACGGTCATCTGTTGCCACCCATTGTTGAGTCTCTGCTGCCTGGCCCCTGACTCCTGGAAGGGTGCAGGAAGCCTTCCCTGTGCATTCCTGTCCCAAGCAGGTGATGCCATCATGTGCCGCAGGGCTCCTTTGCCTTCTAAAGGGCTTTCCATCCACAAGTGCATCATACACCAGTGGAGACTCACGAATGCCACACAGACAGTAAGCCCTGAGTTAGAGGCTGCCTTGGGATCTGGGGAAACCCAGGCAGGGTCCATCTGGGAGTTCCAGGAAGTGGCAAGTTCCTAAAAGAAGCGACATCTGAGCTGGGACCTGAGAAACTGAGGTAGAGTCAGGCCAGGGCGGGTGGGAAGGGCCTGCCAGGCAGAGGAAACACAAAGGCAGGGACAGGGGCCCCGCACCTGGTGTATGGGGACCTGGGAGCAGCTGGGCATGTTCCAAATTCAGGAACCGGCTCAGGAGAGGGGGCAGGAGTGGCCAGCAGGAGGCCAGAGCAGGGTGGGCTCCTGCTGTGTACTTGGCAGGTGATAGGAAGCCTGGAGGCCTATGCAGGTCGCTGTTTACGTTTTAGAAAGGTCATCATCCCCAAACAGCTTGGAGTCTAGGTTTGGAGCACCCAAGACCCAGGGAGGGGCTTAGTCAGGAGGCCCCTGAGCTCTCCCTCCCCAGAGCCCAGAGCTGAGTAAGAAAAAGAAACTGAGTGTTATTAATTAAAATCCAACAAACTCGCAGCTATAGATGAACTTGGGGTAAAAATAATAAAAAGAAAGAGGAAAAAAAGTTAAAAAAACCTTCACAAAAACCGAAAGCAACAAACAAGCTTCCTGCTCCCCTGAACCTGCCTCTGACGTGGAGTCCCAGGATGGAGCACTTGGAGGTAGGAAGGTGGCAGTGGTCCTCAGAGGCCTTGGCCTGTCTTGTTCATATTCTCCCTGGCCTCTCCCCACACCGGTAGGTCCCCATGACCACGGAGCAGCCATAGGAGGCCTCCCCTCTGCTTCCAGAGTCCCCAGGTACTGACTGCCAGGGCAGCTGGGCAGGCCCCTGGGCTCTGTTCTGGGCCCGGCAGCCTCTGCCATCTGTGCTCGTCCCTCCCTCACAGAGCCTGGTCTGCAAACTACAGGCCAGGGCCCTGGCTGGGGCCAGACATGGAGGCCAGTGACTCATGCTGGGGGGGCGGGTGGGGGGTAAGGGCAGAGCATGAGGCTGTGTGTTAACAGCAAACCCATTAAGTCCTGGGAGGTCACTTCACAGGGGGGACAAATGGTCCATTTAGGTTGATCTGGCTGCCGGCTGGCTTCTAGCAACACTCAGGGTGGAGAAGATTTCATTACTCAGGGACAGCAATAGCAGATTGTCTGGAGGGGGCCCAGCCAGCGCACCCCGCGCTTCCTGCCTGCCTCCCACGCTGAGTGTTCTGTTCCCAAGGAGTCAGGCCAAGAAAGGGAGTTTGCCCCTCAGGTACAGAGCCCCTGCCCTCTCCCCTGGGATCCCTGTGGGGCACAGGGTACGCTTGGTGACACAGAACCTCCTCTCAATTCATGGTGGGCTGGGAGCAGAGTGGACCAACCCAGCCCGTGTGCGGCCCCCACACATCTTGGCTGTGAGTGTTATTCCCGGGGAGCCTCTTTTGAGTGAGCCGCAGACCTGAGCCATTCCTCTGGGTTCTTCCATCCTCCCCTGGAGGTGTCAACACATGGCCCATGGTGGCCAGCAGGAGCTAGGAGAGGGGGTCAGGAGGGAGCCCGGGTGGGGACATGCCAGCTCACAGTTCAACCCAGAGGTGCCCTGGACTTCCTGGTGGAGGTCACTGAATTCTGCAGAGATGGGCAGAGGCACGGGGCATCCTCCGTCTCCCTCAAACCCTGGATTTTCCCCGAGAACAAAGTTCTAGAGCACCCAGAGGTCCTGAGGCAGAGCCCAGGTGTGCCTAGGAGACTTGCCACCTCTGTGTCATGCTTCTAGGAACTCCCTTCAGCTTTGCAGGCCCAGGCTGCTCAGGCTGTTTCTAGAAACATTTCCTTACAGCGACAATTGATGGGAAACCAGTTCTCTTCCAGGGTTCCCGAGCAGGCTTTGTTCTGTCCCTCTTAGGTTCCCAAAGTCGGGTTCCCCATCTTTGCTGAGGACACTTTATGCTCTGGGAAAGAATGATGTGGCAACCTGTTTCCCTGGGTGAAAGCTACAGTCAGGCTGACTGTACTTTAACTCTCTCTTTCTTTATTAAACTGCCCAAACTGCCAAAGATCTCATGAGTGGCATTGACAGGAACTGAGCTCCCCGTCCCTGGAGATGTTCAGGAGCAGTGGGGTGGGTGATTAGGGAACAGGTATTGAAGGGCTCCTGCAGGGTGGTAGGTGGCAGAGAGCCCTGCAGGCCCTTCTGAGCTGCTGCAGAAGAGGGAGGGAGGTTCCTTCTCACCCTTCCCGGCTGCCACTCCCACTTCAGTCCTCTTTCCTTCCACCTGCTGGGTCTTGGAGGTGGGGCAAGCAGGGCATTGTTAGAGCACACACTACAGCCACAAAGGCAGGCAGGGAGGGGTGCTCTCTGGGGACGACTTCGTGTAGGTCAGTGGTGACTTTAAAAATAAGTGCTTTCCTCTTGACTTGGATTCCTGTTGTTCCTGCTGACGTGGAACTAGGGCAGGCTGGTGACTCAGCCCATGTCCCCATACTGCACCAGGGGCAAATTGCCTCCAGCCTCAGATGGCGTAGAGCAGGATGACTGCTTGAGAAAAATGGAGGGAAGCCAAGTCACTGAGGGCCCCTGGGACAGCCTGGCCCTCCTGGCAGTCATGTGGTCTAGCCAAGTGTCCTTGCAGCCCTAGGGGCGAGGAGTCTGCAGGCTGGCATAGCCAGAGATGCAAGAGGTGTGTTTTAGTCACTGGCTGCCTTGAGGCTGGTCGGTTCCAGGCTGGCCAGTCCTGCCAAGCCCTTTGTGTGACTTTATGGAGCCCTTGGAAGGGTTGGAGGGTTTCTCCATCAGCTGGTAGGCACTGGTGACTGTATCTCCCACCCATCTCTGTCCCTCCCGCCTCAGATGGTTGCTAGGGAGATGGGGACTTTATCCACCATCCCAAAGCCCTGTCTTGGGAGGCTGTAATAGGAATGGAGAGTTGTGAGACCATGTACAGCAGGAACGATCAGGAAGGAAACATGAGCCATAAAGAGAAGAGTCTTCTTCCTCCCCACCACATCTGGGTGTAACTCACAAAGCCAGCGGTGGCATCCCAGGCATCTGAATGTCCCATCAAAAGCTCACTGGATGGGCGGTGCCTGTGACTCAAGGGGTAGGGTGCTGGCCCCATATACCGGAGGTGGTGGGTTCAAACCCAGCTCTGGCCAAAACCAAAAAACTGCAAAAAAAAAAAAAAAGCTCACTGGCTGTGCAAATAAACAAATGATGGTCAGGACACAGAAGCCAGGGGCTCCGCTGGTAAGGATCATTTTGGAGGGTCATAATTTCCACCTAGTTATTTTGCCCTCTGTGTGTGCAGACCCCTTCAGCCCAATCCCAGGGTCTCATCAGGTTTAATATGATTGCAGTAAAATTTACCAGTGAAACTGAAAATGGGAGCCTGCTGCAGTGCTGGTCATGTGGGCAGAGCCCAGAGCCTGGGGAACTCCAGGCTGATTCAACCCAAGCACTGGACTGGGGGCTTGGGATGAGGTGGGGGTGGGGAGCCTTGGAGCGGGGCACAAAACGCTTACTGCTCTGAAGGCCAGAAGCCTCCTTGGGAAAGCATGAATTTAGAAGACTAATACTTTGTTTAAGAAGTCCCCTGCCTCTGAGATAAGAGCCTAAGCTGCTATGCTCAGGGTTTGCTGTAAATTTTTTGCACAAAGCAGGCTGGGTGATAACTGGGAGGTTTGGGGAATGGATTAGTCCTATGGTCCTTTGAAGTGAAACCTCCTGGTTATATTTAAGCAGCCAGGCAAAGGGTGTGATGGGGGTTTTGTGGTCTCACACTGGTCACAGTCACACTGCATAGAAAGATTCAAACATGAGCAGTGTCCTGAGACCTAGTGGTCCACAGCCTGGTGCTGCTCCCAGCACAGGTGACAAAGAGGGAGACAACATCCAGGGGTTTGGCCCAAACAAAGCCCTGGACATGTTGAGGCCCAGACTGGTCTGCCTGCTGGCTGATGGGCGTGCAAAGCCTCCGTGAGAGATCCAATGGTTTCCTCTGTCCCTCTGGGCGGGTGCTCCATCAGGAGTCATTCTGCAAAGGGGACTGCACTTTGTCATTCCACAGGATTGAGCAGGTGTTTGGGAATCTCTGTTGCATGCCTGGAGGTGACAAGCATCTGTCTCCAGGAGTCCCTCCCACATTTAAGACTGAAGTGACCAGGAGCCAGCAGGGGGAAGACTAAGGGATGCTATCTGGGTATAGGGAGCAGATAAATGTCCTGGGGCAGAGGCGGGAAGGAGGCCAGCAGGAGGCCAGCAGGGTGACTTGTTGGTGAGGAGTTTGAGGCCAGGGAGGGAACACCATCTGATCCACCTGTAAGGCCTCCCTGTAAGAGATGAGTGGAAGGAAGCAAAAGAGGAAGCAGCAAGCCAGTTAGGAGATCCTGTGGGACCCAGAGCCAGGATGGCCATGCAGCAAGAGTTGTTCAGCTGAGAGAAAGCCGGGGGCTGGCTGTCTGCATAGCCATTATTAAAAATGAAATTATACATAACTGGTACAATGTAAAATTATATATTATTTATTCATTTAATTTTTTTGCAGTTTTTGGCCAGGGCTGGGTTTGAACCTGCCACCTCCAGTATATGGGGCCAGCACCCTAACTCCTTTGAGCTGCAGACGCCACCCGATATATATAATTTATTAATTGTATATAAAATGTATATTTTACTGGGCAGTGCCTGTGGCTCAGTGAGTAGGGCGCCGGCCCCATATACTGAGAGTGGCAGGTTCAAGCCTGGCACCAGCTAAACTGCAATAGAAAAATAGCCGGGCATTGTGGGGGGGCACCTGTAGTCCCAGCTACTCGGGAGGCTGAGGCAGGAGAATCGCCTAAGCCCAAGAGCTGGAGATTGCTGTGAACTGTGTGATACCATGGAACTCTACCGAGGGCGACACAGTGAGGCTCTGTCTCTACAAAAAAAAAAGTATATTTTATTAAAAATATAAAATTAAATTGTATATACTTTTTTTTTGAGACAGTCTTATTATGTTGCCCTGGGTAGAGTGCTGTGGCGTCATAGCTCACAGCAACCTCAAACTTTGGGGCTTAAGCGATTCTTTTGCCTCAGGCTCCCAAGTAGCTGGAACTATAGGCGCCTGTCATAACACCTGGCTATTTTTTTGTTGCAGTTGTCATTATTATTTAGCTGGCCCGGGCTGGGTTCGAACCTGTCAGCTTAGGTGTATGTGGCTGGCGCTTTAGCCACTGGGCTACAGGCACCAAGCCAAATTGTGTATACTTTTTAAAAATTTAAATTATATAGAGTTACCATATGGATACAGTAATTCCACTTTGGGGTATATACCTCAACACAAGCATTCAAAGAGATATTTGTATATCCACAAATATTTGTACATCCATGTGGGTTTTTTCCCCCCTCTGGGGACAGAATCTGTTCTACCATCTGGGCTAGACTGTGGAGACATCATCACTGCTCATGGCAACCTCAAATTCCTGGGCTCAAGTGATCCTCTTGCCTCAGCCTCCCACATAGCTAGAACTACCAGCTTGCACCACCATGCCCTGTTAGTTTTTCTGTTTTTTTAGTGGAAATAGGGTTTTTGCTGTTACTGGGGCTGGGTCTTGAACTCTTGGCCTGAAGCGATCCTCCTGCCTTGGCCTCCCAGAGTGCTAAGATTATAGGCATGAGCCACCGTGCCAGGCCTGCATATCCACATTCATAGCACCATTATTCACAATGGCTCAAAGGTAGAAACAGCCTAAGTGTCCTTTGAGGGATGAATGGCAAGCTGAGAAACGTTTTAGAGATGGAAAGTTGTATAACAGGGTGAACCTACTTAATGTCTCTGAACTGTAAACTTAATATGATTAAAATGGCAAATTTTATATGTATTTTATCATAATAAAAATGCATTGCTTTATTAGAAAGATGCACTGAAATGAAATTATCTACTAGACTTATAAAATTTATATATTTATATGTTTATATTTCAAACAAAGTTAACAAATACACAAAATGCATCATTTCTTAGGTTTGGTTTTTTTTCTGGCCACATTTAGTGATTATGTTCTTGAGGTTATTTTCTTGAGGTGGTATTTGTATTGTAGAAACACCATCTTGGTAGCTACTGCCCGTATCTTCCCATCATCACCTTTAATAGTGTCCTACTGGTAACATATTGGCTGAGGTGGGAGTATTTACACCACAGGAATAGGCAAATGCTACAAATTACACACAGATGTGGTTGTTGTAGACTCCAGATTGCTGGTTATTAAAGGTTAGTGAGCATAGAGCTGGAGGAGGAGAGTGTAAACTTGTCTGCAGATTATGTGGAGGTAGGAACTTACTATGTTTTGCATGTGGGGGGGAGGGAAAGAGAGGACTCAAGAGATACCTAGATATTGGCTTAAGCAGCTAGATGGGTGGTGGCACCGTCCACTCAGATGGGGGTCTAAGGGGAGACTGGGGACTGTGGAAGGCCCAGCCACTGGAGCTCACTGGTCTACTGTGTACTGGGCCGAGGCAGAAATGAGACTATATGGCCCCGGCCCTGGAGAAGCCTTTGTCTGTGAGGACATAGATCCCCTCACTTAATGGGACATCCTATCCAAAGGTTCATCGACCTTTCTCTGTTCTCCAAGCCCATTTGCTGAGTTGCTTCCCTGCCAGTTCAGTGTTCCCGCTGAGGGCTGTACCTGGGAACACCAGGTCAGGGATACTGGTGCATGTGCCAAACGGCTGTTTCCGCCCGTGGATTTCCTCCCTCCTCCTTTTCCCAGGCTCCGTGAGCTTCGTTCCAGGGTGGCTCGACTTGTGGGGATTACTCTTTAGACCTGCTCCTTCCCATTTCCAGAAAGGCCTGGAGTAGGCTTCGTGGGACCCCTGTTCCCACTGCCATTCCCTCAGGACAGTGATCTGCCCGACAGTGCAGGTTTTCTGACTTATTAAACAATTTGCAATAGGAAACTTTGACCTAAGGAATGATTCCGATGGGAATTTAAGGTCTGCATGGGGTTCCTGTGTGGGCTGCTGTAACAAAGCCACTACAAACTGGGGGAGAGGGGGTCTGAAACAACAGAAATCTGTTCTCTCACGGTTCTGGAGGTTGGAGGTCTGAAGCCCAGGAGTCAGCAGCACCACGCTTCCTCTGAAGCTCTCAGGAAGAATCCTTCCTGCCTCTTCCAGCTTCTCGAGGTTTCAGATGCTCCGTGGCCGTGGCTGGATCTCTCCAATCTCTGCCTCCCTCTTTGCTTGCCCTTCTCTATGTCTCTGTGCCTCCTTTTCTGTCTCTGGTGAGGACACTTACTTATCCTTGGATTTAGGGTCCACTCTAATCCAGGATGATTTTGAGATCTGAACCTTAATTATATCTGTAGAGACCCTCTTATGGAGCCAGGTCACATTCTGAGGTTCCAGGTGGGAATATCTTTTGGGGGTCACCATTCATCCCTCTCTCGGTGCACCTGGGAGGTAAGCCAGGCCTGCAAATGGTCTCACCTCCTCTTGTGACCTTGGAAGGATGCACCATTACAGCAGGCATAGGCCTTACAGTTCTTTTCTTCTTGCCAAATTTACACTTACTTTCCTCTCTCTGCTTCTATTGCTCATCTTATCTGCCCAGCGTCTCTGCCAGGACTGTTTGTCCAGCCCCAGGAGAGAGGGGCTCTGGAGGCTCCTTACCACTGTATAGCAATCAGGTCTCATTAAAGCCCTGGAGCCCCAGACTGGACTCAGCCTTCAGCTGTGATCAAAGGACAGCCTGGGGGATGATTAAAGGGCTGAGGAAGGATGACTTTGGCTGAGAAAAAGAGAAGGCCAAGGAGCAACTGAATTATCCTTGACTTTGGAAAAGGTAATTATGACTTGAAGAGTGGTGCCCAGCTGTTTCTCATCTCTTCTGTGGACAGAAAAAACAATGGAAATAAAGGATGTACAGTTAGAGTGGTCAGTTAGATACAAGGGTTAACTTCCTGGCTGGGAGTGTGGCCATGCTCTGGGTTGGGCTTCCTGAAGGAGCTTGGGAATCTCCTTACCTGTAGGTTCCTAGTCCTGGTAATGTGGGCCTGAGTGGTTAAAATTCCAGGGGTGGAGGCTGGGGATGGAGTGGGTGGGCACTCTCTGGCCTCCCTCTTGCCATTGTCCTTTGGGTTCCCTTGTGGGTGAGGCGTGCACCCTGGTGGGCTCCCCAGGGACTCCACTGTGTGTGGAGATGCAAAATGCACAATAAGCTGACCCTGAGCTAATCGGGAAGAACCTCACACCAGTTCTAGGGAGAACAATCGCATGGGTGTATCTACACCCACCAGGTGCTTTTTATAAAAACACCGGTGAATAATGCTGTGGCCCACATTGGATGCTGTCCCAGGGACCTGGCATCTTCTCAGGGGGCTGAGTTGTTAGGCTAAATTTCTCAGGGACTGGATTTTCACATCTCTTAGTGCAGGGTGGACAGATGGCCCTACCAGGGTGGGCTATCTGACAGCCCAGGTGCTGATTTTTAGACAATAAATGCCCTGGGCTGGTGTGGAATGCCCTGGGTGCTATTAATGGCAGTAACAACTTCATTTCTGAGACCCAAGCTCCCAGGCAGACGAGGGTGTGCACACATCTGAAATGTCTGTGGTTTTGCAGTTCCCATCTCCACGGACTCCTTTGGTGGAAAATAGTTCTTAATATCCAAAGCATGAGAGAGGGAGTGATCACTTTTCTTAAAAAGAAAGAACTCACTACTTAAAAAGCCCATCACACCTGTTGCATTCTCTGCAGGAGACCTAGTGCCCACCTGGGGGGGGGGTCCAACCCCCCCAGGTGGCCTGCAGGTCTCAGCACCTGGCACCTGTGGGATCTTCCAGACAGGGAAGTGTGGGGAGAGTGGGCAGTAACCAAACCCAGACCCAGGCTGAGCTCTCAGGCACTCCCATGCCACACACTCAGGGGACCATCCTGCAGAGCTGCCACCTGCTTGGAGGGGTGTGTGTGTGTGTGTGTGTGTTGTTATTCCCTGCTGTGCAGAGGTCCTGGGTCTAAGGTAACAGGTTGTAGGAGAGCAGGAAGGAGTGGGTACCTGGCTCACCAGGGGGAGTGCAAGACACACCCCTCTGATGTAGGGGCCAGACCTGAAGGGCCCTTCCTGGGGAGGAAAGCCTGTTGCTTCTCAGGTTCTCAGTATAACCCGCCGTCTTGTCCCCAGCCCCTAGGACCTACTTGCCTTCTCAGTCAGAGTTTAGTGCTGTCTGGCAAGTGGGTGGTAAGTAGACTGCCGGCCCGAGGGAGAGGCTGCGCTCTCGGCAGCTACCCCCCTTGCCTAGCTCCTTCCTTCAGACTTTGTGAGAGGCTCCCTCTTTGCTAGTTGACTTTTTCCTCCTAGAGGCCCTTATTGTGGAAGGCGGAGGTGGCACCCGCCTCTGTCCGGGCCAGCGCTCGCTTTCTCCAGTGCCCCCCAGCCTTGGGCTGCAGTAGCGACCCTGGAGGGGCGCCCTCGGCGGGTGGGAGGTGATGGCCTCCTGTTGGGACCGCGTGGCTAGCCGAGCTCACCCAGCGCCCCTCTTGAACCCGCAGCCCGGGATCCCGCCCGCCGGCCGAGCCGCGCGCGCCACTGCTTAACCCTTGCGGGCGTGGAGTGCGTGGAGGCAAACTTTGTTTGGCTGCCCAAATAAAACCTCCGGCAGAAGAAACCCTGAGCCCGGGGAAGGGGAGGAATCTCTTCCCCTCTTAGCGCCCGCCCCCGCGCCGCGGCCCGGCCTCCACATCCGCCCACATCTGGCCGCAGCGGGACGTCCGCGGGGAGGGGCCCAGGCTGCGTCCGTCGCTGTCCCCTGGGCGCGGGCCAGGCAGGGAGAAGTAGGGTACGCGGATCGTGTGCTCAGGACTCGTCATTCCCGGCGGCCGCTCAGGCCCCAGCCCCCCAGGCCAGGCTTTGACAGGCGGGCGCAGCAGCCAGTGTGAGACCGCAGAGCGGTCGGCGGGTGCGGGAACCTGATCCGCCCGGGAGGCGGGGGCGGGGCGGGGGCCCGGGCGGGTAGGGGCGGCGGGCGCGGGGAGGGGCGGGCGCCCGCCTTCCTCCCCCATTCATTCAGCGGAGCCGGGGGCCGAGGGGCTCGGGCGGTGAGCTCTGCACGGCAGGAGCTCAGGGCGCCCCAGCCAGCGTGCAGGGCCCGGCCGGGGGCGCTTCCTCTCCGCCGCCCTCCGCGGGACCCCCTGTCCACCAGCCACCATGTCCGACCCCGCGGTCAACGCGCAGCTGGACGGAATCATTTCGGACTTCGAAGGTGGGTTCCTGGCCAGCCACTGCGGCCGCGGGCGCGCTAGGGGACCCTCTAGGCGGGCCTGGCGCGGGACGGGGCCAAGCGGAGGGGAGGCGGGACCCTCGCGGGAGGCGCCCTCCTGCCGAGAACGCGGAGCCTGCTGGCTCCACGCCCGCGTCGACTGCGTGGAGGACCCCGTTTGGGGGACCCAGGGTGACCGCGCACCCTCACGGGACTCCGAGCTCGCCCTGGTTTCCTTCCTTTTATTGTTGTTTGTGTTTGCCGAGCGACAGCCACCTCCTCGAGGGCTCCAGGAGCTTCCTCAGATCTATCCAGGGAGCGCAGTTTCACTCCGACGAATTATTCAGTCCGCTCCGGGGCGGCTTTCTGGCCCTCTTGGGCCGGGCGGCTGGGCAGGGAGTTAGTTCTGTTTCGGACGGAGTGGGCGGCCGCCTCCTGTGGGTGGACAGTCCTCCCCTCCCCCACGCCAGTTTCGGGCCGGAGCTGAACCGAATCCAGGCTAGGGCCGCCAAGTTGCGCAGCCCACGGGCCGGGGGCACCAAGCGGACACGGCCCAGACCGTGGCAGGGTCCAGCGTGGATGTCCCACGGACTCTCCAGCCCAGGCACAGCCTCATTTGCCTGCCAGAATCAAGCTGTGGGGGACTGCGGGGGCCTGTGTGCGGGCAGGGAGAGCATGTGGGCTCTCTTCTCTCTTTGAGGGTCACAAAGTGTGGAGAGACTTGGGGGGGCTTCTCCCTCAGAGCATGGGTCCTGCATCCTGGTACCTGGGCCTGTGTGTGTACGCGCTTTCGTGCCGTCCTCGTGACTATCCTGCCGGTGCAGGGCTCTGCGTCCTGCATCTGGGGAGTAAATAAAGCAGTCGGAAGGGAAACCCACACAATAGTCTCCACTCACTCGAGGGCCAGGCTTTCTGAGGGGCGGTCCTGCCTCTGCGGGGACCTGGAGACCCCGCCCCTCCCAGGCAGACTTGGGCAGAGCCCTCTGTGGGAGTAGAGAGGGAGAGGCGGGGCTGAAAGGAGTAACAGATGTCCAGGTGCCAGGCCAAGCCAGGTGATGGGGCTGAGGTCCTCTGCCCTCCCTGGCGGGTGCCAGCACTGGAATCTGGTGTCTGGAGCTGAGCAGTCCATAAGGCCCACCTGGGGTCAGCCCCATCTGGGAGGCGGGGGGTGGGGCAGCAGACAGCCTCCAGGGGACCAAAGGATTGGGTTGGCTGAACTCCAAGCAGATTGCCAGCGCTGTGCTTCTGAACTGGGCCTGGGGAGATGGAGGGATCGGGCACAGTGACCAGTGGCCAGCACACACTGCAGAGCATGAGACATCATTGCATCTACTTTGTCAGCTCAGCGGTGGGAGCCCTTCTTCCAGCTCTAACACTTTCCATCACATTATCCATAGCCGGGGAGGTCTGGGTCCCAGGTCCCGGCCTTGCCCGGGTCATCTGGGTGTCCTAGGGCTCATCCTTATATTGGGGTCTCGTGCTCAGCTTTACATTGCAGCTCTTCCTACCCCTGCTCCTGCAGCCCCCTCCCCCCCTTAGTGTTGGAGTGGCAAGGGTTGGCCCATCTGATCCTTCCCTGTAAGTGCTGGTGGAAGGAGAGCCTGCCCTTCAGGTCCTGCACTCTGGGGACACTCCCCTCCTGGCCTGCAAGAGTTGAGGTCTCTGCTCTGATTCCATGTGGGGGTTTCTAGGGGAGAAGGTGAGGTCTGGACAGACCCCATGTGGTGGGGCCGGGAGGTGAGGTTCAAGGGGGTCCTGTTGGCATTACACCATGGAGGTTGTGATTGCCCCTGCCTGGGGAGCCCTGTGTGAAACTCCATCCTCCCCCACGGGCCCCCATCTGGAGACGCCTCTGCTGTGCCTCCCAAGCCGCCTTCTTGACCCTTTAATTTAGCTCAAGACAATGGCCTCATTGAGACCATCATGGTGCAACAGTTGGCAGCCCTTTGACTCTGGGGGCAGGTTTCTCATGGAGAGCCGGGCTTCACTGTTCTGGTTTTCTGAATTATTTGCTGGGGGAATCTGGCCTTAGAGCCCCCCAGGCGTGCCGAGTGGGAGTGTGTGTGAGCGTGTGCATGTGCACGAGGGCTCTGTGCGACTGACCTGGTGCCCCAGGAACTTAGGAGTTGGTGGGCGGGGAGGGTGTGCCTGTGGGACACAGCAGCCTTAGATAGACGGATGTGGGAAGGGACGATCAGAGGAGGAGGAGGGCCACAGGCAGTGGGAGCTGGCAGCCTCTGAATCAGGGCAGGGGAAAGTTGCCACTGGCTGATGGGGGGAAGTCAGGATGGGGGAGGTGGATCTTGAAGGAGAGTAGGCATTTGATTGCAGAGGAAGAGGGTGAGCATTCTGGCCAGGGGCAGCTAAGCAGCTGCTGGGGAGGCCCCATGAGCTGGCCTGAGAAGGGGCTGGGGCATAGGAGGGGCCAGATCGCAAGACCCCATGGGCCAGAACATAGGGCCAGGCATGCCCGCAAGCAGTGTGGTGGTCCCCTGGAAGCAGCTGGAGCTGAGGGAGCTCAGGCTTCCCTCTTCGGGGCAGCCCACCCAGAGGCTCTGTGTCTACAAGGTAGGTGGAAAGGTAGGGAGGAAACTGCCAGCTCCTTGGCAGCCGCCCTGTGGTTCCTGAGGCTGGCGGATGTAGCACTGTCATGAAGCACGTATTGGTTGCTGAGGGATGGAGACTGCAGGGGCCACCCCGAAGCAGAGCAAGTGCTGCCGGGCCACAGTGACTCTGGGGGGCTTCTCAAACTGAGAAGACATGCTGCCCTGGAACCCCATAATGGAGCCAGAGGGCCCTGGTCGTGGTGTTTTGGGGAGGTGTGGAACTAGTGGCTGTATGCAGGCAGGGGTAGCATGTGGGGCTGGGGATGGTGTCCAGGCCAGAGCAGCGTGCCTCCTCAGGGCAGGTGGGACGCCACCCATGGCGGGTGTATGTTGGGTGGAGCGGGTGCTTGGAGTTAAACTTCCACCAATGCCCCACATTCTCGGTGCATCTGCCCCCTCCCTGGAGGGTTTTGTTTATCTTTTTATTCCCTGCCTGTCCCCTCCCCCAGGGCTTCCCTGTCCCTACCCCCTTGAGGACTGAGGGAGCCCCCCGTTTCTGAGTCTGGCACTGTTGGACCCCATCACGGAGGGGTTGCCTTTTGCATGGGGAGTCTTTCTGTCTGCTATTTTGTCTAGGTCTGTGGGGTTCAGGGGTTCTCCACCACTTGCAAGGAATGAAGGGGTGTCAGTGTCCTCCCTGGGACGTAGTTTCCTGCATCCTGCCTTTGCCTTCCCTTCAAGAAAGTTCCAGGGCTCTGCGGAGAACCCCATATAGGGCAAGGAGAATATTTAGTGTCTTGGCTGACGTGGTTTTTAGAAAGCCTCATTTCGTACTTCTCCACTGCACAAACTGGCCTCAAGAAGATGGGGGTACCCACCATTCCCCCATGACAGGGTGGCGAGAGGGGTGACCCTTTTCTCTGTCTTGCTCCTGGTTGGCGGAGGCACGGTGTTGGACGGTGCGTTCCTGTGAATGCAGGCCAAATCTGTTATCGCAAACACGATTACAACTTGGGGCTTTGTGTAACGAGAGTCGTTCCGAGTGCCAGCTGTTGGCCCACTTTCCTCAGCAGTGTTTGCTGTAACCAGATTTGCACACGGAGAAAGAATCCAAAAGCCCTTGATGTTTGTTGAAACAATCTGGCCTGAGACCCAAATTCTCCAGTCGTAGAGCTGTGTGACACTTGCCCTTCCCCTGTTGCCCAAGGAAGACTCTTGGAGCTGTGTCCTGGAGGTGGGGTAGGCTCTGGGAGGGGGTCCTGGATGGAAAGGACTGCCGGTCTGAGTGCTCGACACCTCTGGGATGTGTGTGCTGCTGATGGCTGCACCCAGGTGCCCCTTTTCTCCCTGGAGGAGAAGGCCGGTTGCTTGGTGATGATGGGTGCAGACCTGTCCCTAATTAAAGCCAGTGAGTCTCTGGTGTGATGACTCCTGCTTTCAGCCAAGACTGAGGTCTCCAGTGAATAGCACCTCCCTGGCAGGAGGCAGGACCCATGGGGGTGATGACTTTCGTCTCCAGACCCCAGGTGCACAGTGGGTTCTATGCTCTGCAAGGTAAGAGGGGGCTGGGTCTCGTTTATTGGTCCCACAGCCACTGGCTTCACTGACTTGGTGCTCTTTGTGTCCAGAGCCTGGGACCAGGCTGATTGACCATCCTGACCCTGAACAGGTTCATTTAGAGTGCCCAGGTGCCTCTGTGATTGGCCTTGCCTCTGGGCTGAGGGGTCGCCTGGGCAAGACATCTGGGGAGAGGTGGGTGAGCACCAGGACACCCCCTCTGGGCAACTTTGGTCTGGAAATGTTTTCTGGGAGATGCAGCTCTTTTGAAAGAGGCTGGTGGGGTTCTCTCTCTCACCTCCTTCTGCCTTCCTTATCTCTCTCTCTCCTGTCTTCCCCCTCTCTCTACTCTCTCTCTCTTCTTTTCCCCACTCTCTCCTTATCTCCTTTCTCTTCTCTCCTCCTCGGTGCTGCTCTGCACCCTCCCCTACCAATAAAGACCTTTCATCAAAAAAAAAAAAAAGAAAGAAAAGAAAGAGGCTGGTGGGCAGAGTTTGCACCTAGAGGCCACTTAGAGACTATATGGTGGGATTCTTGAGCCAACCCTGCTCCACCGTTTAAAAGCTGCATGGCAGAGGGCGAACTTCTCAGCCCTGGGGCCTTGGTTTCTTCCTTTGGCAAGTGGGGTTAGAAACAGCTCTCTCCAAGGGTTGTTGGGAATACAGAGAGATGCACCCCCAGCACCTAGCACAGGTCCTGTTCCATGTGAGAGTGGGGGATGTTGCAAAGGACACGCAGGTTTAGATGCTTAAATGTACAGATCTGGGTGATGGCAGGTCACAGGCTGGTCTGATTCCACTGTGGGGATGAGGCTGGACAGTGTGGTCAGCACTAATTATGATAAGTGCTACAGGCATGGAGAGCCCACAGAGTCCACCTGGGGGTCCCTCTGAGCCTGGCAGATACCAGGCTGGTGGCAAAGCTGGAGGAGCCCTCACTCTTCCAGGCTGACATTCTATCTAGAGGCTGGGGTCAGGTGGCCTGCAAGTTCCTCTGGATGGGAGGTTGTCCTGGTCTCCCCTGTCACCTCCCACTCCCATCCCAGAGTGTCACAGATGCATGTCCACGTGCCCACCCTCAAGGCCGAGTGCTGATGGCGACTGGGTGACTGGACTGTGAAAACGGGAGTGCGGTTGGCAGCCTGCCCTCAGCTCTGCCAGCCAGCCTTGCCCTGCAAGGCATTCATAGCAGGGCGTCTGTGTCAGGGAGGGACGCCTGCTGGCCTGAACGTCCTTGTCCAACAGGCCTCTGCAAGGGCTCAGTCAAGTGTGGTGCAGAGCTGGGCTTAGAGCGGGAGCAGTCTCATCTCTGCTGGCATCGAGACAACAGCTAACGTGGCCAAAGCTGTGTGCCACTCTGGTGTCCCAAGGGCCCATCTGCTGAACGCTGCCATGCCACCCAGGGCCTGGGGAGCCTGGAGCCTGGGGTAGTAGCTGTGGGGGACTCAGTGTCTAGAAAAACAAGTCTACTGGAGCAATGTCCCCGAGGGTCAGTGGCAGGCACAGAAGCACAGTGCCTGGTGCACAGTGGGCACCTGCTCTGGGGTGGCGTCACCAGAGAAATGTAGCTGTGCATGTTGTGTGCTTGTCCCGTAGGAGCCAAGGACTTCTCAGTCTGGTGGGTTGTGGCCTCCCTCACTCCTTGAGCTGTACTTTATACCTTGCCAGGAGAGCAGAACCGAGGTCCCGAATCTTTCTCCACTTTGCACTTCTTTTATTTTCCCTAAGAGATGAGAGTCTCCCTCTGTCGTCCTGGAGTTTGGATGTACAGGAGTTGGTCCGAGCTTGCCATAACGTTGAATTCTTGGGCTGCAGTGATCATCCCATCTCAGCCTCCCAAGTAGTCAGGACTACTGGCTCAAGCATCTCCCATCTCTTGTGTGCCCAGGGACTTGGGGAGGTTACATTCAGAGGTCAGGCTTGGCAGTTGGGGCTCAGCCCTGCATCACTGTTGCCACCCCTTTGCCTTTGTCCACTAGCCGAATGCCCCTTTGTCCCCTCTGTTGTGCTAGGGTTGGGGCTGGGCTGCTGCTCTGAAATTTCTTCATGGGGTATAGCCAGAAATACCAGGCCAGCAGAGAAGACCTGGGGACCAGACCTTTAAGGATCTGTTTTGGCCCCAAACTTAGGACAGAGCCCCACCTTCCTGTAGGTCAGACTAAGGTCCTCCCTGTGGATATGGCCTCCTCCACGCAAGGAAAGGGCTGCGTCTTTGCTGGGGTAGACCCTCAAGGGTATGTGGAGTGTGCAGGATGGTGGGACAGGGTGAGGAGCGCTGGGCCGGCGGGCTCTGGTGGGAGACTTGCCAGAGGCTGGGGCCCTGGGAGCTTTCATTTTTTCAAAAATTCATCCCAGAAAACCAGCCAGAAAACTTTCTTTTGACAAAGCCACTGAGTAAAAATGGTCAAACAGTGGCTTTCTTTTTAAAGCCCTCTGGGTTTTTCCCAAATTTGGAGGCTCTCTGAGTTGCTTATGAGACTGAACAGTCTGGAACTCTCTGGAACACAGTCCCAGAGTCCGAGGATTTGTAGTCTCTCCAGCCACACAGACCTACCACTTGGGCCCTAGACACCCCAGGCGCCTGGGGGGCATTTCTGGGCTCCCATTGTTTAATTTGGTTTGGGCAGAGCCTGGAGACTCCGTTTAGACTAGACCAGCAGACATTCTAGAAACTTCAAGTTTGTTGTCGTTTTTAGAAGTCTTGCCAATGCCTAGAAATTTAGATGGAAGGACAAGAGGATGACCTAGATTTCACATGGGATATAAACAGTGAGCCCCCACCCCACCCTGCCCGCGGGGAGGCCGGGAAGGCTGCAGTCAGACTCCCCTCTGCCTCTTTCTGGTACTCGTGTGTTTTCCTGTCTGTCCTTTTCCCCTAAAATTCCTGAATTCCCCTCTACACTCTTTGGCCTTTTGTCTCTGTTGGCATCTCTGGGCCAATTGGGGAAGCTGTTATTTGCCTTAAATCCAGAAAACTTACGATCTTGACCTGAAATGAATTGCAGTGTACCCTGTCCCAAGGCTGGAGCCTGTGCCTTAGGTGTGAGCACTAGGGCATTGCGACACTTGGAACGGCCTCCCTGGGAGTCCACCCCAGCCCCGGGTGGGGGGTGCCCTCCAGTCCATCCCCTTTCCTCTCTACCTAACTCTGCACAGCCTTGGGGGGACTTTCTGGGTGACGGCTGCTCCCGGGATGTCTGGATGTGGCAGTCACTCCCATATTTACTTGTCTTTGAGGGGCATCCTGTGGAGTAGCAGAAGGGCAAGGGTCGGGAGAAGGGGTTGTATGGGAAATCTCTGGGAGCTGGCTGGCTGTTGGGCCTCTCTGAAACACTTAGCAACCTGAGTCAGGTCTTTTTTGATCCCGTTCCTGGTTTCTCAAAACCTATAGTCAGTGGCATGGGGGGTTTCCTGGCTCCTTTTGGAGTCCTGACTGGCTGTGTGCTTCACACAGGAAGGTACTCCAGGAGGAGGAGGGAGCCACCTGGGGCACAGATAAGACCCCACCCCACCCCACCCGCCCCTTGCCTCTAGTATGTTAAGGGATGGACTAGTTTTTGGGGCTGGAAGAGAGGGCTGTCTGGGGCATAGGGCATCATCCCTGATGGAGCCACCTCTGCTCCCCTTGCCCAGGCAGGGACCTGAAAAGTGGAGATGTTTTTGGTTCTGACAGTCAACGCCCGGCAGCCTGGTGTATTTCCACGCTTTCTAGGCAGGGTCTTCTGTCTGCAGCTGGCCTCTTTCTCTGGGTGCAGGAAGCTGGCTCTGAGCTGGGACACTTGGCCCCACTTTCCACGTGGGTGGGCAGTTTCCCTATGAGGGGTAGGCGAGGCCCTGGCCTTGTGTCCCCCAGAGACCGATATTATCTACAGCAAAAACGGACAAGTTTTCCTGGCTCCCAGCCAGGCCTGGAGGGGTGACTCTCAGATGTCCCTTGCCTCCTGTCCTGCATTAGAGGTCTGGGGATGGAGTGCTCTGTAAATTAGCTGGGTTTTGTTTTTCCTTTTAGTTCAAAATAAAGTGCTGGAATCCCCTGCTGCTCTTCCTCCAGGCCCACATTGCATGGTGGGATGTTGGTCCTTGGTGTCATCCCACCAAGGAAGCCTCTCTTGCTAGATATCCTCATGGGTCAGGAAGATGGCTGGGGGTGGGGGAGATAGTCAGCTTGTTCATTTGTTTATTCAGTAGTTGTCTGTGTGTGCCACTAAAGCCAGCTCTGTTGTAGGCACTGAGGTCCAGGTATGAGCCAGGAGATGGTATACCCAGGAGGGCTTCCTGGAGGAAGGGCCACTTAACTAGGGACTGTGGTAGGAGTTTGCCAGGCAGGGCTTCCAGGGAGAGGGTGCCAGCCAGCTTCTCTTTTCCCTTCCTCCCTCCTTCCGTCTCTCCCTTCCTTCCTCTCTTTCTTTTTTTCTTCTTTCTGACAGGGTCTCACGTTGTCATACAGGCAGGATTGCAGTGGTGCAATCAGCTCTATAGCCTCAACTCCTGGGCTCAGGCAATCCTTCTACTATAGCCTCCCAAGTAGTTGGGACTACAGGCAGGTGCCACCATGCCCAGCTAATTGTTCTGGGGTTTTTTTTGGGGGGGGGATTTAGGGGGTAGAGATGAGGTCTTGCTATGTTGCCCCGGTTGGTGTCAAACTCCTGGCCTCAAGCAGTCCTCCTGCCTCAGCCTTCAAAGTGCTGAGATGTCGGGCATGAGCCACTGTGCCCAGCCTTCTTTTGTCATTTTTGCAGACTTTTATTATAACAGTTTGTAGGGAGGATTTTTTGTGCCCACACCTGGTGCAAGTGCCTTCCGTGCTGAGGTGGGAGGTGGGGAGAGGGCTGTTGGTATAACCACAGGTGCCAGCATGAAGAGGAGACCTCTCATGGGGGCAGGGGCTTGGGGACTGCCATTGTAGGCTACCCCTACCACATGGGGGTATACTCCAGCATCAGGGGGCTCCAGCTATTCATGGGATCCAGGTTCCGTATCTTTCCTTCTGGTAGGAGGCCTGGAGGACTGAGAGGGAATGGGGTGGTGAAATGATCCAGGTGGGGGCGAGGGGCCCCTGGATTTGTCAGTTTAGCAGGGTGGAGCAGGCTGCAGGTTTGTGATGGCTTTAAACCCTGGGCCTCCCTCAGAAAGCCTCAGGAAGGGCTGCTTTGCTTTTTTTTCTAAACTACAAAAGAAACCCTTGGCTGCCTGGGCCACTGGAGGTGGTGGGGGAGGAGAGCCTTTATTCTCACCTTTTTAGGCCAGTGCAGTGCTAAAGGTGGAGGCAGAGACTTGTCCCCTCCCTGCCTGGTGCTGTCCCCAACCCCCATTTTCCTATCCTGGAGACGCTGAGCCCTGGGTCAGCTGTGGGGAGAGACACTAAATGGGGACCCTGGTGAGGGAGAACTCTTCCCCCAGCCCTGGCTGCAGCTGCAAATATTTACATCTCTCCTAATATTTAAATGATGAAGCTGGGCTCCTGCAAACAGCTGCCCAGGAGCCAGCTGTCCCGCCTCCCTCCCTCTTACATTCTTTGTCTTGGACCCAAGTCCCAGCCCTTCCAGCTGTTCCCCCCTCACTCACAGGGACTCCTGACCAAGCTTACACTTGTTATTTTTTATCACCATTTCCTTTTGTTGCACACCTACCATGTGCTAGGCCCTGGGCTGGTGCTTTACAGTCCAGGCCTCTTAATCCCCTGAAAGGCCGGCAAGGTAGTCCAGGCCCCACACATGCATCTGTCCATCACTCCTTGATGCCAGACCTGCTCCCTGGCCACTGCCTGGGGATGCTGGAAATCTTAGTCTACTTGCCAGTGGAGAATGGGACAGTTGGGGCTCCCAAGCGGACAGGGGTCTGATGGGGCTTGCCTCTGCCCCAGTTCAGCCTGGCTACTCCCTGGCTCAGTGACCGTGTTTGTGAAATAAGAATGATGGGATGATGGTGGCCGGAAGGCCTGGGAGACAGGGCCGGAGCACGTGCAGTGGAGGCGCTTTCCAAGGCCTGGGGTGGGTGCAGAACAGGGTGGCCCCGGGGCAGGCTCACAGTCCTGCTTTGTCCTGGCTTGGGCAGCCCTGGGGTCAAGTTACTAGCCTCTCTGTGGCTTGGTTTCCCATCTGTAAAATGGAGATGAGAGTAACTCCCCATCTTTGGCAGTTTTGAGGATCAGTTGAGCACATGGTGAGCACTCTGGAAATGTTGGCTGTCACAGATTCAGCATGGCCAGCCCTCTGGAGACCACTACATGCCAGGCAGGGTTTGAGGCCCTAGTGGGGAGGTAGCTGAGGGCAGATAAGCCTGGCTCCTGACCTCAGGAGGGTGACTGTTCAGTGGAAATGAAGGTGACTGCTGCTCTAGGACCAGAAGCTGTGACCCAGAGCAGGGTCATGGTATGGGCCACTGGCTGGGGGCTGCTGCTGTCTCTTGCCTGTGTTCCCTGTAACAGGTGCATTAAGCCGGCTTTTATCATGGGCTTCCAGGGCCCTGCCTGTGGGACCTTGGGGAGGCTCTGGGACCTTGTTATCAATGTTCCACAGCCCTGCCCCCATCCCCTTTGTCCTCAGCAGTGCCCAGTATGTGGCTGACTTCTGCACGTCCTTCAGTTTGTGACCAACCTAGGAGCTGAGCCAAGGTGGCCAAAGCTGGACATTGTCCTTGGGTGACTCCAGGAAGGTGGGGGCGGCGTAGGGCTGCTGAGTTGGTAGCTCCAGGTCCCTGGCCAGGGCTGCCTCCTGGTGGCTTGTCTCCTGAGGTTCCTTGTAGGATTTTCAGGGGGTGAGGGTGGAGGTGAGGTGTGTGGGCCCACGGGAGGGCAGAGGTCCACATCTGGCTGCTCTTCAGAGCACCCTGGGGTGGTGTCTGGACTCAGCCTGCCCTTACTGCTTAAGGCCACGTGGAGAAAAGGTCACAACCTTGTCACTCTGTGAGCCTGCTTTGAAAATTTATGTGTTTGCACACATATCAGAATGAAGAATGGAAGGGCATGTGTCAGAAAATTGACGATGGTTATCTGGATTGTGGGCTTACAGGTTTTTTTCCTTTGGTTTTTTTACTATGTTTTACAAATTTTCTGCCTTTTGCCTAAATTGCTTATATAATCAAGAAACAAGCAATAGGTGTTATTTTTTTAAAGTGTATTATTGACCAGTGCGGTGGCTGAGGCCTGTAATCCCAGCACATAGAGAGGCTGAGGTGGGACAGTCTTCTGAGGCCAGGTTTGAGACAAGCCTGAGCAAGAGTGAGATCCCATCTCTACAAAAATAAAAAGATTAGCTGGGCGTGGTGGTGGGTGCCTGTAATCCCAGCTGCTCAGGAGACTGAGGCAGGAAGATCACTTGAGCCTGGGAGTCGGAGGCTGCTGTGAGCTGATTGTGGCACTGCACTCCAGTCTGGGTAACAGAGCAAGATCCTGACTCACCAAAATAAAAAATAAATTAAACATAAAATAAAATAAATAAAATTCATTTCTTTCAAAAAGAAAAATAACTTACCCTGCCTAATCTCTGTCCCATGTTTGAGAGCTGAGGAAGCAGGACCGAAAGTGACCAGTTCCCTGTCTAAGCCAGGTGGCCTAAGGACCCAGCTAGTTTTCCTTCATTCCATCCATCCATCCCCGTTTTTGGTGACTCTCACTCTGTCACCCTGGGTAGAGTGCCATGGTGTCATCATAGCTCACAGCAACCTCAAATTCCTGGGCTCAAGGGATCCTCTGATCTCAGCCTTCCAAGTAAGTGGGACTACAGATGCTTACAACCATACTTGGCTAGTTTTTTTACTTTTAGTAGAAATGGGATCTCGCTCTTGCTTAGGCTGGTTTCAAACTCCCAACCTCAGGCTGTCCACCCTCCTCGGCCTCTCTGAGTGCTGGGATTACAGGTGTGAGCTACTCTGGCTGGTTTTCTTGGGCTCTGGGGGGTGGGTGTGAATGTAGTGACTTGGCTTTGCCCAGAGGAGTGGGCTGCTGAGCACCACCTCTGTAGGAGCTGCTGGCTGCTGCATTTTTGGCCATAGGGATGTGGATGAGAGTTTGGGTCCCCATCTGGTGTCCTTTCCTACCCTCTGCTCCTAGGTCCCTCCAGCTGTGCTGAGTGTCAGAACTTGCTGGACCTAGTTGTTTTAGGAGTACGCTGGAGCTGGTGGCAGACCTCCCTGTGGCCTGGTGGGGTCAAGCTATGTCCGGGCTGGAAGGGACCTTTTGGTCTAGCCCTTCCTCTTCCTCATCAGGAAACTGAGGCCAGAGGGGTCATCTCTCCGCCCATGCAGGGTGTAGGTGGCTCCACCATGTCACGCCCAGACAGCCATTCTGGCTCTCTGTTTAAGACTTGCCTTAAATCTTCCTTTTAATTAAAGAAGGGTTCTGCCTGCAGCCTGAGCCCTCCAGGCTCTTTCTCTCCTGCCCAACCCTCCCATAGAAGGGCCGGGACTGGTGGGCTGGGTCCTTGCTGTCCGCTCTTGGTCAGTTTCTGGGTGGGTGTGGCTTGGTGCTCGTCTTGCCTGACATCCCCTTCAGCCCACTGGTGTCAGGAACCAGGGGCTTCACCAGATGGAAATCGGGTAGTGGTGATTGGCAGGCCTGGCCCCACTGGCCTGCAGGTAGGTCAGAGGTCTGGGGCTGGTTGGTGGCTCTGGGTATTGGGGGCTCCCGGATCAGCCCGGGGCTCTCTGGCACTGAGGGTTTGGAGTTTACTGTAAACAACTCTTTCATTTTCCTTGTCTGACAGCTCACAGCAGAATGGAGGGCTCTTCTGTTTATGAGGTGTGGCTAGGGTGGGTAATTATCTGCCCACCTGAGCAGAGCAGGCAGGTGACTTGGGTTATATAATACCTGCCCAGGAGGTATTGGGGTGAGCTTCCCTCTGTGCTTCCCCTGGGGGCGGGGGAAGTACAGGCAAAGGGAAGACACTTCACAGGGACTGTTTTGGGCCTGTCACTCTGAGTGGTGGTGGCACTGTGCTAGCCAGCCCACAGAGGGTTCTGTTCTCTCTTGCATAAGGGTTTTTCCTAAAATCTTCAGTGCAGGGCGAGTAAGCATTAAAAAGCCTAAGTCCTCAAACTATGGCCCACAGGCCACATGCGGCCCACCTAGGACATTCATCTGGCCCGCCGGGTGTTTTTGCCGCCACTGCCTGTCCTACTTAGCAGTGACTCATCCCGGGGGCCCGCAGTCCAGTCCTCCAACAGTCTGAGGGACAGTGAACTAGCCCCCTGCTTAAAAAGTTTGAGAACCCCTGGTAGACCCAGTAGTCGTTAGCCTGGGTGAGTGTGTGAACTAGGCAGAGTTTCACTGCCCTCAGAGCACAGCCCCAGCCCCAGCCCCAGCCTCAGCCCCTCCTGTACACGCCTCTCTGGTCTCAGCTGGGCTTGCATAAGGGCTGTCTGGGCTCTTGCCCTCCTCTCAGCCCTGGGCAACTCCCTTTCAAAATCTTCTGTGTCCAGCAGTGGCCTCTCCTGCACTACAGACCACCCTGCCCAGAGTTTTGTCCTTGAGGATGGGACTGGGTCCAGCCCACTTTCAGGTTCAGTAGAACACACACTGGGTGGTGCAGGCTCCACTGTCTCTCGGCTTGAATCACATCAGTGAGCGCTGACCCCACTCCCTCCCCTGGCTAAAGGGCCCTGGGAGCAGCTGGCTTCTGGGTGCTGCTCTGACCTGAGCCTGAACTCTGCTCCCCAGGTCACCATCCCCTGTAATTAGGCTCTGGCTCATATTGGCCGTGCAAGGCTGTCTGTTGCCCACCTCCAGGCCACTGCATAGAGAGCCTGTGATTAATGGAGGGCTCCACCTGGGCCAAGTGGCCCCTGGTATTAGGCCTTTTTTTTTTTTTTTTTTTTTTTGCATTTTTTAAGTGCTTTTAACATTTTCTCCAGTAGTCAGTGGGGCGAGGTGGGAGGGGTGGTTTCTCTGCCCAGGCAGATCAGGAATGACCAGTGCAGAGGCCTAGGCTGAGAACAGGGGAGGGAGAAGCTTGACCAGCAAACTGGACTTTGGTGCTCCTCACCGCCTGGCACCTCTGTCTGGTGCCGCAGAGTAGACACCAACTGCCGTGTTCTCAGAGTCTCCCTGGTGGAGCTAACTGTTGAGTGGTAAAGAACCAGGGGGCACAGGCACCGTGCTGTGGATGGTGTGGGTTGCAGAGTTGTTTATGGCAGGAGCATTTGAGTGATCCTGGAAGAGGGTGCTGGGGGAGCTGGCATTTGGGAAAGGGAGTGTTTGGGGGAGTGATTGACATTCTGGGGTAGCTGGAGGGTGGGGGCAGAGAGGAAGAGATGGGCTGAGAAGGCAGCTGGGGGCCCTTTTCTGGCACAAGGGCTGTGTCAGACCTGGAGCCAGCCTTGTTTACCTCTCCCCAGAAACTAGGCACACAGGGCCCCACGGGTGTCTGGGGCCCTGAAAGGGAGTGGGTGGATTACTCACAAGAGCTTTGGGACCTTATGAGCTTTGAGTTCCTGTGCTCAGAGCTGCTGCTGTAGTTTTTTTTTTTTATTTTTTTTTTATTTTGCAGTCAGGCCCCTCCCCGGGGCTCCCTTTTGCCTTCATGGGCTGCCATTTATCAGGGAACCTTTGACCTGAGGAGACCTGAAAAGCCATCTGATCCCCTCCCCAACCCCAGGCAGGGCACACCTAGACCCTCCAACACAATCCACACTGGTCCTGTCAGGAGAGCCGGGTCTGTCTACCCAAGCCACCCTGGTGCCCCATCCTGAGCCAAGAAATTCTTCCCCAGGTCTGCCTGGCATCTCTTGCCTGCAGCTTAAGCCTGTTTCCCCTTGTTTTGTGCCTAGTGGCTCCAGCCAACAGCTGTTTTAAAGAGGGAGAATAGGACCAATTCCTCCAAACCTATCGTGCCAGATGTGCTCATGTTCCCACAGCTCTAATTTAGTTAAGAACAAAGGAAGTCAGCCTCTTACAGTGACTTTTTTAAAAGTCTGCCTGGAATGACCCTGTAGCTGTCAGAACCAGGGCATATGAGGCGGGTGGTGGGAGATAGCACAGAGAGGGCCTTCTTCCCAGAACAGTGTCCCCCAGGAGGCTGGGTGGGCTTTCAAAGAGGAGGACCCCAGGCCCTGTGAGTGCTGGCTTCCTCGGAGCGTTTACTGTGGTCCTGGCTCTGCTCTGTGTAAAGGGAGAGTTCTTGAAACAGAAGCTGCTATGTGGCTGCCCCGTGGGACCTGTCTTGGCTGCAAAGTGGCTCCCTGACCCAAGAATGGTCACTCCTAGACCCCTCCCTTGTGGGGTGTAATGCCCACCCCAGGTAGGGTGATCATATAACTTACTGCCCCAGAGGCAACACTCAGGAGTGAAAGGGCGCCTGGAATGATTATAATGGGACAACAGGTGTGACCTGGGACCATCCCAGGAGGGTTGCATGTGTGGACGCCTAGACCCAGGGTAAATGTCAGGGAAGTGCTGTGACCGGCTGAGGCCAGGCTGCAGAAGAGATATTGGGGGTCAGTGTGAGCTGGTGGGCTGACGGATGACAGACCATCCTCTTCTGCTGGGCTGGAACAACTCTTGGGCACCTGTGTCCAGGTCAATCAGGGACTGGAAATGGCTTCAGAATTGATAAGACACTTAGGAAGGTGAAGGAGATGGCCAGAGTGGCCGCAGCAGGCTTGAGACCTGCTCCCCCTTGCCCCCTGTTCAGTTGGTGTGCTTGTTTCCTGTAGCTGCTGTGACACAGTGCCCGAACCTGCGGGCCTTAAACAGTGGGAATTTATTCCCTCACTTTTCTGAAGGCCAGAAGGCTGAAATCAAAGTGTGGCAGGGTTGGCTCTCTCTTTCTGGAGACCTTGAGACACAGTGTCTATTCTTTGCCTCTGTCTCCATCTCCACCTGGCCTTCTCCCCGGGTCCCCCTGTTGTTTTCCTTTCCTGTCTTTTGGAAGGTGCTCATCATTGGATCTAGGCCCACCCTACATCCAGGGTAATCTCATCTCAGTAGAGCCCTTTCCAATAAGATCACGATCACAGCTTCCAGGAGTTAGGACTTAGACATGTCATTTTGGGGGACAGCCCACTCATCTGGCACACCTTGAGTTGGTACCACTGTCCTTTGCAGGCACCATGACAGGTTCTCTCTCTCTCTCTTTTTTTTTTTTTGCAGTTTTTGGCCGGGGCTAGGTTGGAACCCACCACCTCCAACATACAGGGCTGGCGCCCTACTCCTTTGAGCCACAGGCGCTGCCCCCTGAAGGCCCCTGCTTTTCTCTTCTGCAGGGATGAGAGTGTGTGGCTGTGGTGGGAAAGGGCACAGCTTGGGAGCTGGGCTGGCCTCTGCCGGGGTTGGTGTTGCTCCTTAGAGAGCTTTAGCCAGGGAGAAATTTACGTAATGAAGTAGGGGAATGAGAAAAGTCCTGCAATTCTGAATTCCCAGGACCAGCTGTTGATGGCACTGGGCTGCCTGCCCCTTTGTCCTGCCTTGAGAGGACCAGGAGTTGCCAGGTGCCTCATTTCTGGAAGGAATGCTGGAGGCTGCCATGCCCCATAGGCTGGGCTAGGAGGAGGGGTCCCTTTGCACCAGCTCCTCCTGCAGCATATGGAGGGAGGGGGGCTTGTTTATGTCTCTTGGCCTAAGCTGGGAATCCAGCCCTGGGCACGGCAGAGGGCAGACCCACTCGTTCTCATCATTTGAGTGGGCCAGGCCTCCTGGGAGGGACTGTGATGAGTAGGAAGGACCCCTGTTGTACCCAGGGCTTCCAGGGCCAGGGGTGCCAGAGGCAGAAAGAGAGAAGCCGTCTCCTAGCACATGAAGCTGATGGTCATCAGAATAAATCAGATGGTGCAGTGGTGATCTTGTAGCCTTCCCTGGGTGCCAGGGACACCTCCACTCCGGTCAGTGGAAATGATTCACTTTCCAAACTTCCCCTCCTGGAGCGGGCCCAGGGCAGCCCCTAGGTAAGATAGTGCTAGGCTTGAAACAGCCTGCAGTTGATCAGAGAGGCAGGAGCAGGGGTTGTGTGGGCAGTGTCCCTAAGCCTCAGACCTGGGTCGGTGGGCCACATGTGCAGATAAGCCCAGGGCGGCCAGTAGCCATCAGCCACCTCATAGTCCCAAGCTAGAGCCCTTGGAAAAATGTGCGGGTGCCAGAGATGGTTCTTGGGCTATTGCTGGCTGCTGTGGCCAGCTAGGCCTGGCCTTTGGGAGGCCATAGAGGAGAAGGAGGGGGCCAAGAAGAGGACACAAGAAGTGTTGGGTGCCAGCACCCTTGTTCTCTCCTTCCTAGGCCGTCAGGAGGTTGGAGGGAAGGAAGGAGGGCTTCGTCTGCTTTCATTTGGGCTTCACCAGTAAATCAGAGATCCTGATTCTCTGTGGGAACCTGGGCGGCCACAGCTGACAGCATGGTCTCCTGACTTCCTTTGCAGGCACCACTCAGCACCACTGCGCCTATTTTTAAGCCCTTCTTTTTGGACTGTTTTGCTTCCTGAGATCACACCCCTCCCTGTCCCCCATCTGTATCCTCCTCCTCTTCCAGGGCCTGCCCCCACCTGCCCTAGTAACCATGGCCTCTTCCACTGAGCGGCCCAGGCTTGGGGTCCCTCCAGAAGCAGGTTCTGTGATAGGGATGCCAGAGATGCCCCCAATGATCGCCCAGCATGGGAATGACACCGAAAGAGAAGATTGCCCACACACGGTGCATCAGGTCGTGGGCAGGCCCCCTGAACAGCACTGGGCAAGGGCACACCTTGTCCCCAGGGTCAGCTCTAGGTGCTTAATGTTCCAGTCCTTGGCACAGGGCTGCAGTGTTAACTCCTTCCTGCTTCCTGGGCTTGGGTACCTCGTAGCCACTAGGAAAGGCCCTGAGTGGAGAGGCAGATAGTGGCCATGTGAAGTGAGCAGGTGTGGTTGACACTGGAAAGGCCAGGGCAGCCTCAGCCCAGTGTGGTGGTGGCACAGGTCAGTGTGCTTGGGCACAGCTCGGCAGATGGTGCTCGTACCCGCGGCAGCGATCGTGGCTGTGTCGCACCAGCACCTGCTGCTCCTAACGCCTACGACAGGTGACAGGTGAGGGTGCTGAGGCTCAGAGAAGTTTCCTGCAGTTTATGTCACTCTCCTGCACTCAGAGCCTCTACTTCTCAAGTGCTGGGTAAGTGGGGGATGTGAAATAGCCCTCCCAGCCAGTCCACTCTGCCCACCGACTCCCCCCCCCCCCCGCCATTGCAGAGAGCAGGGACTTGTGCTGAGCGAGGACCGAGGGGCTGTCCAGCCAAGCCCACTGCATGCACACTTGGAGACTTGCTCTGTAGATCCTGAGGGCTGGGCAGAGGGACCGGCCAGCTGGGGCTTTCCTATGGCCTTTCTTTGCAGGCTCAGGATAGGGAACTGGGAGGCACCTCCCGGCTGCCTGCCACCAACTCTTGGGGGTTCCCTGGGCCCTGACCTGGCTCCCAGGTGGCCACTGTTTCTTCAGGGACAAAACTTGCTTTGCTGTTGCTTAGAAGAGACTATTTGACCAGGGCTGGTGTTCCTGGGGCCTCGGCTCAGAACGTGCGTGACCCTGCCCTGGGCAGTGGCACATTGTTCCCTCCCCTGGGAGCTGCACACGGGATTGTTTTGACCTTGGGCCCTAGCATTTCTTTACATGACATTTGTCTTAGGCTGGAGCAGGGCTTTGAGGCTCTCCTGGTATCCCCTCCCCTTCGATACACTTCAGGAAGTGCTCTATCTGGTTTCAGGAGCTGGGAGCAGTTTGCCCGGCAGCCAGCGGTCAGAGCAGGGCCCTTAACAATGGTCCCTTGTGCGCAGGACACATTCCTCCCTAAACAGGCCCAGATCCAGGCTGCTCCTGCTTTGGCCCCCCATGGCAGGACAGGAAGGTTTGCATCTGGAGGGAGGCCCCGCTCTGCCTCTTTGTGTAGCTGCAGAGACCAACGGGTGGTGCTTGCAGGCAGGAGAAGCCCTGTGCCCATCCCAGTCTGTGAGGAGGTTCTTTCTGGGAGTAGGGACCTCCTGGCGGGCAGTTATCCACACGCTCCAACTCTGTTGGTTGTTTTATTCCCTGAAAACACAAGTGAGCTGTATTTAGCATAGGTATCTCAAGACAAGGCAGGGAAGAGTAGTGGAGAACAGCCGCTGTCTTTCCACCCAGTGCGTGCATGTGCGTGCAAACTGCACATGTGTGCATGAAATGGGATTAGGAGCACTGTCTGCATCTTGTATTCTGCTATTTTTATTTAATATTCTCAGCATTTCTCATTCTCAAAAATGTGATTTTGATGATGATGCAGGCCTTTGGCATATGAGTTTAGAAAATCTACGCAAACCTGAATTGTTTCCAGTGTTTGTGATTTTAACGCTGATGCAAACATCCTGCTGGGTGTCTGTACTTCTGACTCCCCCATGGGGGTGGTGGCAGGGTGCTTCCAAGCAGGTCTTCACGGGTGGGGGGCGGAGAGGGGTGGCTGCGTGTGCGAGTGCAGGACCTGGGGCGTATTTTTAGGACTCTGGTGGGGGAGGAGACACCAGAGGACCCTATCCTGCCAGCCTCGTGACAAGTGTCTCCTGATGTTCCCCGGCTGGGTGCTACTCATGACGTCCTGGGCGTGTGTGTGGGGGGTGCGTTTGCACAGGGAGCGTCCTCTGCAGAGCCTGCTTCATTGCCAAATATTCCAGTGAACATCTAGAGTGATGTTATTCCCCTGACGACTTCCCCAACCATCTGGGGTTTTTGTGTGACTCCAGGAAAGGGAAAAAGGAGGCAGTTCTGGCTCCTCTATGAGCAGCTGTGGACTGGGGCCAAGTGGTGACAGCACCAGCAGGAGAGGCCCTTGACCACCCTGCAGCCCAGAGGCTGCATCTGTCCAGTGGTCCCGTGCACGTGTCCTGGGGCTCCTGGAACAAAGTGCTGGAAACTGGGGCCTTAGCAACATACATTTCATCTCTCACTTTCTGGAGAACAGAAGTCTGAAATCGAGGTGTGGGCAGTGCCAGCCTCCTTCTGAAGGCTCTAGAGAAGGATCCATCCTGCCTCTTTCAGGCTCTGGTGGCTCTAAGAGTTCCTAGGCTCCAGGCAGCATCTCTGCCTCTGTTGTCACCTGGCCTCCTTCATGTCTGAAGTCTCTCTCTGCCTCTTTCTTATAAGGTGTCATTGGATTTAGAACCTGCCATTTTAAGTCCAGGATAGTTTGATCTTGGGATCCTAACTTGATGACATGTGCAAAGACCCTTTTTCCAAATGAGGTTACATTCACAGGTTCTTGGTATTAGGACTCGGACACCTCTTTTTATTTATTTATTTTTTTATTGAGACTGAGTCTCACTTTGTTACCCTTGGTAGAGTGCCATGGCATCACAGCTCACAGCAACCTCCAACTCTCGGGCTTAAGCAATTCTCTTGCCTCAACCTCCTAAGTAGCTGGGACTTGGTAGCCACAATGCCTGGCTATTTTGTTGTTTAGCAGGCTGAGGCCAGGTTTGAACCCACAAGCCTTGGAGCATGTGGCTAGCACCCTAACCACTGAGCTATGGGTGCCCCCAGATACTCTTTTTGGGGGGGCCACCATTCAGCCCACTATAGAACCTCAGAGGAAAGTAGAACGTCTCAGGCTGAAATGGGGTGAAAATCCAGAGCTTCCCATCCTGTGAGGGGTCCCCTCAGGGCTCCATTTCTAAGATTAGCAGCCTGGGATCCCACCTTCCATAAGTTCTCTGGAAGCACCTGAGACCCGATGCAGGGAGGGATGGGACAGTGGAGTTAGGGACATCTGGCTCTGTTCCCAGGGAGCCAGACACACCCCCTTGCAGCCAACCTCAGTGGTCATGACATGGCCAGGGTGATGTGGGCTGGGGTCACTGACTATGTGGGGCCAGGACAGACTCTGGGAAGAGGCTGGAGCAAGACTGGCTGTGGGAGACCTTGATTCGAGGGGGCGGAGGGGGAGCACGAGGGGGTAGCCGTGGCTGCATGCTTGCTTGGGGAAACAGCATAAGCCAGGGTGTGACCCCTTAGTTTGGGTGTCACCTTCTCACATTCCGGCTGGGGAAGGTGGCTGCCCCAGGACGGAGCAGCTTCTTATCTCATTGTTCCCCTGGCACTCTGTACGGACGACTGTGACCTAGAGCAACAGCAGCAGCCCCTGTTCACTGAGCGCTCACCATCCTATGGAGGGGTGCCCACTTCATTGGACACAAAGACAGGAGGGGCTGGCAGTGGGGCCGGCCTGCTCTGCATTTTCTGTTGATGCCCAAGGTGCTGAGGAGTGAGCCACACGACATCTGGAGGGAGGAGTGTTGCAGGGAGAGGGGCCAGTTTCAGTTCCGGAATGATCTTCATGTGCATGTGGGCCTGGCTTGAAGTCATAACCCCATCTGGACTGTGGACTCCACTATAAGCCCGAATCAGGGAGAGCTTTGCTTTGGTGCAGGGTCTTAAATTGTGAGTCGGCAATTAGGGGGGCTTCTGAATGGGACACCGAGGGAAGGGGTCTTCTTATTCTCTTGGGGAAAACCTGGCAAAGGTCTTCACTGCCTGCTTTCTATTCCCCGACTGGGTCAGAAGGAACTAATGCCGAGAGGAACCTGTGAAAGCTGGAGCTGCCTCTAGGGAGCACACAGGACGAGGCACATCATTTGGGGACACTGTGGATAGTGATCACAAGACGAGGAGTCGACTAGGGGACCTCAGGTGGTGCTGGGAACTACAGGAGGACACATTTATGTCTGGTCACTGAGCTTTGGACTTTCCCGTGTGAGTGACTGCTTAGCCCTTCCTCGGGGCTCCTTTTAGAATCAGAGCTGACCTTTCACACATAGGGCCTGTCTCAGGAAGAGGCCCCAGTGACGGGCAAGGCTGCACTAGGTCAGGACCCCCGACTCCCTGACTCAGGGTCCCATAGCTCTCTTGTCATTTTGAGGCAGAGGTCACTGGCTGGGCCTGCAGGCGAAGAGGGAGGCGGTCTCTGACCTGGTTGGTTTGGTTGTACAGTGCTTTTAAATGGGTTTGTTCCTTTTATACCATCATTTAAAAATCTGGAGATATCGTAGAAAAATCCAGATTTCTAGACTCTCTTGAGAAGTCAGGGCTCAGCCCCTGTGGCTCAGGCAGCTAGGGCGCCGGCCATGTACACCTAGGGTGGAGGGTTCGAATCTGGCCCGGGCCCGCCAGGACAACAATGACGGCTGCAACCAAAAAACGGCCTGGCGTTATGGCGGGCGCCTGTGGTCCCAGCTGCTTGGGAGGCAGAGGCAGGAGACTCACTTGAGCCCAGGAGTTAGAGGTTGCTATGAGCTGTGATGCCACGGCACTCTACGCTGGGAGACAGCTTGGGGCTCTGTCTCAAAAAAAAAAGAGAGAGAAGTCAGAAGCTCTGGCCAGGGTGGGCCCACGTTCCCACAGGGCAGTGACGGAGCTGGGCGGCAGGGGCCTCCCTGAGACACGGCTCTTGGTGATGCTGGAGGTTGGTGAAATGCATGTGGCTCCTACCTCACTGCTCTGTGGACATTACAGGCTCTGTTCTCTGAGGAAGTTGAGTAGAGTACAGCCATCTAGGATTTTGTTCTTTTCTGCATCCACTGAGAGGGAGGGCTGCTCAGGGCCTAGAGACAGGTCCTCCACAGGATGTCTGGGAAGCTGGTGGTGGAAGGGCAGGGACCAGGGAGCTGGGCCTCCTCTGCCTCTCCTTTACCCAGGGATTAAGGGGACTTCCCTGGCTGCCCACTCACTCAGCCACTCCCTCACTGTAAAGGAAGAACCCTCCACTGGGAAGAGCTGGGAGCTGAGTTTGCATTTGGAGGGAAGGAGACCAGAGAGGGGGCTGCTGAGCACCGTCCTGGAGAGCTTTTGGCAGGGGCTGGGGACCAGCTGTCACTTCTCTCCCCTGTAGGCAGGGGAGGAAGTGGTAGTGTCCCTTGAGATCTGGGCTCTGGGGGCTGGGAGGCCCAAGGAAGGAGCTGGTGAATGCTGCTGCCACGTGGGCCTCCTCCCGCGCCTGTCCCTGTAACCTGGAGCAGCTGGCTCTCATTTGGAGTGCAGTTGCAGGGACTATGGGGGTGGAGCCTCCCAGGCACTGTCCCCACTCCCTCTGGGGGAGAGGGAAGGATGGCTGGGCGGAAACTCAGGGCTGCAGGAGTGGAGTTGGGTGGTCATGTCCTCGCAGGAGGTGGTGGTGTCATATGGGAAAATACAGACGAGTGGGAGGATTGAGAAAGTGGGGGCGTGTGGACTCTATTGGGGAGCTGGCATTGTGGGCTTTGGCATCAGACTGATGGAAAACCTGGCCCTGCATCTTACTGCCTGTGCCATGGGGCCCGCTGCTTAGGCAACCCTGCTTGGTTTCCCCTTCTGTACCAGGGGATAGTAGCAGGGTTATGGAGAGTAAACGTGACACGGTGAGCCCAGCGCTGTGCCTGTGGTGTCAGCCCTGGTGTTGGGATCCACATTGTTTGTTCCTGCCCTACCCTTCTTGGCAGTGGGATTTGATCCTTATTACTGGGGATGTGACCCCTGCTGCTGCTGCTGCTCCTCTTCCTACTTGTGTGTTTGAAGACCATGTCTGGGTGTCAGTCTGGATTAAAGAAAGTCTTGACAAGGAGAAATCAAGGCTTCTTGAGAGCCAGGACATTCTTATATATAGACCCAGCTGGAGGGGAAGGTTGTGTGGTCTGCAAGTGGCCCTGGCAAGACCTAAAGGGCTGTGTCTCTCTCCCCCAGAACTCATATGACTCATGGTGCTTCTGCAGGTTCCCTAGAATAGGGCTGCCCCTTTCCCTTGTTCAGAGGTGAAGAATGAGAAGTCCCTGGGGCCTGGCCACTGTGTCCGCACTAGCTACCTTCCCCCACTGTCCTTAGTAGGAAACACGCTGAGTATTCTCCAGCCATCCACTCACCACCCACATCCTCTTTCTTTATTTTTCAGCCTTGAAAAGATCTTTTGAGGTCGAGGAGGTTGAGACACCCAACTCCTCCCCACTCCGGAGGGTCCAGACTCCGCTGCTCCGGTCTTCTGTGGCCAGCTCCACCCAGAAATTCCAGGACCTGGGCGTGAAGAACCCAGAGGCTGTGCCCCGCCATGTAGACTCCTTAAGCCAGCGCTCGCCCAAGGCTTCCCTGCGGAGGGTGGAGCTCCCCGGGCCTAAGGTGGCCGAGCCTGTGTCACGGCGCACGGAGCTGTCCATCGACATCTCGTCCAAGCAGGTGGAGAGCCCTGGGGGGGCCACCGCTGGGCCATCACGATTTGGCCTCAAGAGGGCCGAGGTGCTGGGCCACAAGACACCCGAACCAGCCCCTCGGAGGACGGAGATCACCTTCGTGAAGCCCCAGGAGTCAGCTCACCGGAGAGCGGAGCCCCCCACCTCCAAGATCCCCGAGGTGCCTACTGCCCCCACCACCGACGCAGCCCCCAAGAGGGTGGAGATCCAGGTGCCCAAGCCAGCTGAGGTGCCCGCTGCCCCCATCCCAACCCAGACCCTGGAGAATTCAGAGCCCACCTCCTTGTCTCAGCTGCAGAACCGGCTGGAGCCCAAGGCCCAGCCCCTGGTGGCTGAGGCCCCACCCCGGAGCCTGGAGGGTAAGTTGCTAAGCAGCACTGCTTGTGGCTGTGCTGATCTTGGGGAGGGTGTGGGGAGGTTTGCTTTACTGTCTCAGAGGAAGAAGCTGGGTCTGGGTGGGGGATGCTTCCATGGAGACCAAGATAAACCAGATTACATGAGCTGGGTCTGTGGGGTGAGGCTCAGAGGAGGTGGATGTGGCTCTGTCTGTTGGGGACACCAAGGATGCCACAAGTGGGACTTGGAGTGACACCTTCCTTGCAAAGAATCTGGCTTGTGAGGCACCCCTTTATTGGTCCTCATGATGGTGGGACCCCTGCTGTGTGGTCTAGGACAGCGAGGGCCTGAGGGGCTTGGTGGACAAGGAGCCTGTGCAGGAACTGGGCAGACTCGTGTGGGGTGCAGGACAGCGTGGGGCTGAGACTCTTGGTCATGCTCACGTGTTGAGGGGGAATTGTGGGCTGCCCTCTTTCAGCAGCATGGAGAATATTCTCCTTTCCTTATTTAATTATTAAATACATCAGTGACATCGTTGGAAGTCAGTTTAGGGGCTTTCTCTTCTTTTTGATTTATCTTTTCAATTGTTACTTTTTTTTGTCGAGACAGAGTCCCACCCTGTGGCCCTGAGCAGAGTGCACTGGCTTGGTGGTTCACTGCAGCCTCAGACTCCTGGCTTGTGGGCATCCCGCTGCCGCAGCCTCCTGAAGCCACTGGGACTACAGGCACTTGCTGTGGCGCAGCTGGGTTTTTCCATTTTTTTCATGAGTTGGGGTCTCATTTTCACTCAGGCTAGTCTCAAATTTTTGAACTCCAGTGATTCTCCCTCCTCAGCCTCCCACAGTGCTGGGATTACAAGTGTGAGCCACCAGGCCGCTCAATTGTTACTTCTAATTGTGGTGAAATACGCATAACATGAAATGGAAAAAATAGGGTATTTGTTGGTTTTGTGCCTGACATCTCCCTCAGCGTGTCTTCAGGGTCCATCCTTGGGGGAGGGGTCACAGCCCGCTCACCCCCATGTGTGCCCTGCACAGCCTTTGGTGGACACTTGGGTTTCCAGTCCCTGCTTTTAATTCTTTTGGGTTTTCCTCTTTGAATGGGAGTCAAAGGTCAGTGGGGGAGGGTTGGGGGGTGTGGTTGGCGTGAGACCACTCCCCCCTCTGTCACGTGTATTTGACTCAGCAGGTCTCAGGCTGGGACTGCACTTCCCACAGTGCTGGCTGTCTTTAGTCCACACTCTGAAGAGTCAGGGACTAGTGGACCTTTCAGGGTCCCTCCCAGCCCTGCTGTGTTCAGTCTGTTCCCCTCCTGTTTCTCCACACTGGACTCTGCAGAGCCACTCACCCACTCAAACGCAGTGACGGCGGCTACAGGTGGTGGCTACAGGTGGCACCGTGGGGGGAAAGGCCCAGTAGTTGCAGAGCGGCCTGGAGGTCGTTTCCTCTCCCTCCCCACAGCCTCCTGTTGGTCCAGAACCTTTGTTTGACCTGCCAGATGCCCTCCCTCCCCCAGGTGATGTGTTCACACTCAGCTGAGTCAAATAGGATGTGGCTGGGGAGACGGCAGTACTGGGCCACAGCCAGGTCTTGGCGATAGCTGGCACTGGATGTATGAGGAGATGGGCCTGGCCTTGGGGGCCGAGTGGGGGACATCTATGTGGGCAGTGGCAGACCCTCCTCAGCCTCCACTTTGTGCCAGAGACTGTGCGGGGCCACAGCAGCGAGTCCCATAGGCACTGCTCTTGGGAGCTCACTGAGTGTGGGTAGGACAGTGGTGCCCAGCTGCTGGGGAGAGGTATGCATGTGGAGGGTGAGGCAGAGGTCTGTCTGGTCACTTTTGGAGGGGCCAGGAAGGGGAAAGAAAGGTGCCTAGTTGGGGGCAGCTGTGTCTAGACCTCCCTGGAGCCTGGAGCTCAGGGGCAGAGAGGAGAAGGAATTTCTCTGTTGGATAGATCTGTAAACATTGGAGCCAGGTGTGAGGGCAAATATTGTTGGCATCTGGGACCTTGCCACCCTCAGACAGGGGCCCAAGAAGGTGAGGGTGCAACTCCGAGTGGAGAGAGCTCCAGTCCTGAGGGCCTATGCATGGCTGAGTGGGAGAAGGGCAGGCGAGGGCAGGAGCTTCCTGGTGGAGGACCCCAGGCCTGAGCTCCCACCTGCCCTCCTCCAAGGCTGCGCCTGCTTCTCCACCCTGCCCCCTGTCTTGGCCTGTCTGATCCCTCCAGACTCACATCTACAGGTGATCTCTTGGCCTCCTTTCTTGCCCATCTTTCCTGCAGACCTGGCGTGGCTGTCCCCTCTCCATGGGGGTTGGGTTGGGAGCTCCCCGAGTCCCCCATGTGCGCTGCTCTGATGGTTCTCTCTGGCCTCCCTGCCTCTTGGGCCCAAAGTCCAGCTAGCATTGCAGGTAGAAGGGATTGGGGGGAGAGAGAGAGAGCTCTGTGTCCTCTGAGCAGGTGCTCAGCCTGTTGGCTTCTGTCTCCAGGAAGAACCTCTGGACTGTGGCTCATTCCACCCTGGGGCTGTGGGCACAAATTGGGGTTTCCTGGGGGGCCCCAGTTGGGTTGTTTCCAGACGGACCTCCCTGAAGCACCTCACCTGATTGGGCCCTCCACAGTTGACGCATTGTCCTGCTCAGCTCCCACGCCTTTGCTCAGGTCCTCCTCTGCTTTTCTCTTGGTCTCCCATACCTGTCCTCACAACCCCTCTGCTCTCACCTCCTGAACCGTGACCCCAGCTCTCTTTATGTTATCATGGCTTTGTTGAACTCCTGTGTATCTCTAAAAGCCCAGTCCTTGATACCTTATGTTTGGCTTGGGATATAAATTATTTATGTATAAACCTTATTCCTTTTGCTAGAGTTTTTTTTTATTTTTATGTTTTCTTTTGAGACAGAATCTCACTTTGTCACCCTTGGTAGAGTGCTGTGGCATCACAGCTCACAGCAACCTCCAACACTTGGGCTTAAGTGGTTCTTTTGCCTCAGCTTCCCAAGTAGCTGGGACTACAGGTGCCTGCCACAATGCCCGGCTATTTTTTGGTTGCAGTTATCATTGTTCTATGTTGCTGGCACCCTTTGCCACTGAGGTATAGGTGCTGAGCTCTTTTTCTAGAGTTTTGTTTTTAATATAAAAATGGTTTTTCAGATTACAAAAAGTACAAAAAATAAGATTATACTATTTCTTTAAAAACAGGAAATACAGAAATTGGAAACTAAAATTCACCTGTAAACCAGCGACATTCATTTATACATTTTGCTATGTGGTTTTCAGAATTCCTTCCATGCCTGCCATTAGCTTCCTTGAGAGAGAGGCTATTGTCTTTGAACTTATAAAGAATCCATAAGGACCAAGTAATTGACTGACACATAATAGGTGCTGGGTAGATGTTGAAGGTGTGGCCTCCTGGCAGTGTGGCAGGGATGGCTTTTCTTATGCCTCTTGCAGGCAGATACAGGGATCCCCATGGGATCCCCCAGGGACCAAGCAGATACTTTCCTGATTAACTTTACCCCCAAGCACCTGGTCTTTCCTGAACCTCAGATTGGTTGTCACATGCCAGGGTTTGGGGTGGGAGGGACTGGAGGGTGCTCTGGTGGGATGTTCACTTGGGGGGGGTGTCTTAGAAGGGGTCCCCATTTTTAGAAGGAGAGTGGTCACTAGATGGCTGAGGGGAGGGAGCAGGGCCTTGCCTTGCTCCTCCTGGCCCAGGCCTGGTGAGGTCCGAGCTTTACTCTGGCTTGGTGGGCTCTTGGTTTCCCATCCAGCCTCTGTCTCTGTCCCTGGACTTGGCACCCTCCTTGTCATCCTCCTCTCAGAAGAGCCCTCACCATTTGGGGTTATACTTGGACCTCAGCTGGGTGGGCTGGCTTTACCTCCTCTCCTGGGTCACCCCCTTTTCCCCTGGCCCCTACATGGGAGCCTCTGGGTGGGGCTGCAGGACTCAGGACTGCGCCTACAAGGACGGCCAGCTCAGTCTCCCCCTGGGTGTCACCCCCCCCCCTTGCTGCACGGCCACACCAGCCAAGTTTCCTCCAGGCTGCCTTATAAGGTGGGCACTGGCTTCTCCTTGATACGTCCGGCCCCTGGCCCTCTCAGGGTGCTTGTTGGTGGCTGCAGCTGCTGCCTGCTGAGTTCTGAAGCACAACTTCACCCCTCCCAGCCTCATTTTCTTGATCTGTCCAGTGAAGGAGGGGTTGGGCCTGCTGATCTGAGGCAGCTGGGGCAGGGGCTCTGTCCATGTCCAGCTGTCCCAAGCACCAAGATGGGGGTCCATGGTGGTGCCAGGGGCTGCTTGTGACTGTGAGTGTGAGATGGGGGGGGGGCTGATGCTGCAGTAGAGTTTCTCTCTGACGAAAGAGGTCTAGATATATTCTTGGTGGTGGAAGCATCAAGGGAGGCAGAGGTCAGGCCCCCATAGCTGCAGATGGTGGGGGCGTGATTCTTTGCACACTTGCTGTGGCCTGGCCTCCTCCTACACGGTATCTGGCTGCTGGGTCTGCACCCAGGCCCTGTGTCCCAGGAACAGAACAGGAAGAATCTCACTGCAGACAGTGGGCCTGCAAGTGCAGTGTGGGGTCAAGTGGGTTAATCAAAGCTCGGGGCTCCCTGGGACCACCTAGCACTGGGGAACAGGAAAGGGGAGAATAGGCAGAGGTGGCTTTGGGGACTGTGTGGGTTGAGCTGGGTCTGAGGGTGAGGAAGTAGCAGCCACTGAAGTGGGGAGAAGGTGCTGGGCCCAGATTGAGGAGGACCCTGTGGCTTCCAGAGTTCCTGTGGGGCTCAGGGAGTGTGAGGAAGGGAGAGGTGACCGCCGTGTGACTTGGGCAGGAAGGGCTCAGGCTCCATAGGGCTCCGTGTTTACAAGACACCCCATATTCTGTAGGGGCTACTCGGGGTCTGTTCTTGGGCTGTGAGCTCCTGAGAGTGGTGTCTGAGGCCCAGCGGCCTGTTCATTCCCAGCGCTGGCCGCGACGAGAGCTTGCTAAGTGCCAAAGGACTGCCTTGTATCTAGTAAAGAAGGTTCTCTCCATGCCTTGACCCCTTAACCTGCAGAATTTTCTCCAGAAAGGGTGTTTCTGCTGGGCTCTCTTGCCTGAAGATCCCGCTGTTCCCAGTTCCTCCCCCTGTCCTCCCCTGCCCCAGGTGCCTTCTTTCTTTGGGATTGGATCTCTTTCTCCTCCCCAACCTCTTCCTCAGAGCTGGCCCTGGAGCTGCTCATCCCTGTGCATTGGGGGGTGGGGTGGGGTGCAGCGTGGGGACAGGGTACAGGAGGACCAGTGGGGGAGGACTGGCTGGGCAGGTGTGTCTCCTTTAAGTGAGGCAGGGTCAGGGGCGGTGAGGACAGAGTCTGGCCCCCAGGCCCAAGAAAAACCCCTTCCTGTCGCTGGCACGCCCAGCTGTCTGCCAAACCCAGGCCGTGGTGAGAGGGACTGCGGGCCGCCCAGGGAATGCAGCACGGGCAGCTGGGGAGCACCTTAAATAGAGCAGGCAGCTGTGGGTCCCTGCTCCACCCCCTGCAGCTCTGTGGCCCTGACCACCCAGCCTGGCCCCAACATGGATTCCAGCCCCCACACACATGGCACTGGGTGAGGCCTGCTCTGGCTGCTTATCCCAGGAAGCCAAACAGCTGCCAGAAGAGAGAGGGGCTGAGTCTGTACCCGCTGGTTTCCAGGCCTGGGACAGCTGCTGGGAACGAGGGTCTGCACAATGGCATGGCTGTCTGGGAGTGTGCCCAGCAAGACAGCCGTGCTCTGTGTGGTGTGCACAGAGGGCACATTCAGCCCTGGAGGAAGGAGAGTGTGCAGACTCTCCACCTGGGGCACTGAAGTGAGCCAGGATTTCAGTAGCAGGCCTGGGAGGGTGTCCCGTGGTGCACACTGGCCCTCTCTGCCACCTGCCTGTCCCAGAGCTCTTCAAGGAAGCCAGCTCCCTGGGCTGGTCTTCACTTCCTCTCTGGGATTTCTGTGGGTATGACAGGTGTCCCTCAAAGCCCCTGTCCAGGAGGATTCTGGGGCTCTGGGTTGTAGCTGCAAGAGCAGCCCTTGCCCGGGACTGAGCTTCTTCCTGGTTCTCTCCAGACACAGGGAGGGGATGGGAGAGGAGGTGGCCAGGCACAGTGGCTCATGCTTGTAATCCCAGCACTTTGGGAGGCTGAGGCGGGAGGATCACTTGAGGCCAAGAGTTTAAGATCCCCATCTCTACTAAAAAAAAAAAAAAAAGGTGGTGCCTGTGGCTCAGTGAGTAGGGCACCAGTCCCATATACCAAGAGTGGTGGATTCAAACCCAACCTCGGCCAAAATGTAACAACAACAGCAACAACAACAATGATTAAATTAGCTGGAGCTGGGAACGGTGGCTCGCACCTGTAATCTTAACACTCTTGGAGGCTGAGGTGGGTGGATTGCCTGAGTTCAAGAGTTCAAGACCAGCCTGAGCAAGAGTGAGACCCCATCTCTAAAAAAAATAGCTGGACATTGTGGCCTCTGTAATCCCAGCTACTTAGGAAGCTAAGGCAAAAGAATTGCTTGAGCCCAGGAGTTTGAGGTTGCTTGGAGCTGTGATTCCACGGCACTCAACTCCAGGGCAACTAAGTGAGACTCTGTCTCAAAAAAAAAAAGAAAAAAATTAACTGGGTGTGACGGTGGACACCTATAGTCCCAACTACTCAGTGGGCTGAGGCAGGAAGATCTCTTGAGCTCATGAGTGTGAAGTTGCTGTGAGCTAGGCTGACACCATTGGCAACAGAGTAAGACTCTGCCAAAAGAAAAGGGTGGGGGAGGCAGAGAGCTCCCACCCTTGGACCCCCGTCCTGCTGCTGCTGGGTATACCTCTATGGAGCCCAGGACTCTAAGGAGGCCAGCGTGGAGGTCCCTGATCTCTTCTGGTGTGGGAGGGTAAATGACTTGTCCATAGTCACAGCCACTTTTACCATACTGGGCCAAACGGGAGTCCACTCTGGGACCTCTGGGAGCAAATCGTCCTCCTCTCCATCTAGTCCCAGCCTGAAACTTGGGACCAGAAAGTCACCGGAGATCGCCAACTCCATCTCCTTCCTTCCAAAATGGCCCACAGAGGTCACACCTTAGGAGCATAGCACGTTGGCACCAGAGCCACTCTGGAGTAGCCTCAGAGGCCTTGCCCACTTGTGTGGGTGGGACAGAAGGCCCAGGAGCGTGGCTTTGTCCTCAGAATGCCAGGACTGCTGTTTCTGCCCTGCCCTGGGCCTGGGCACATGTCTTCTCTGTTTATTTTCTCCTTGCTGAAGTGGCCATCATTCCCCTGCCACAGCTCAGTTAGAATGAAAGGAAATTGTTGTGATGAGGTGGGGCCCCAGCCCCTGGAAGATTTCTGTTAAACAAGCACAGAGACAAGAACCAAACACAGCCCTAATTGAAGGCACAGGCAGATGCCGTCCACAGGGTCTCCTGCCCTTGACTGAGGCCCATGTTACATCAGGCTTCTGCCCCCAAGCTCACCTTTAGAGGCCCTACCCCATGTCCCTGCCTCTGTTCTCTTTCCTTTTTCTCATTCTAAAAAATAAGGCACAGTCATTATTAAATGACAAAACCACTGAGGATCACATGAAATATGAAAAGCGTAAGTCCTTCTCTCCATGCCCCCACCCTCCCCAGGGGTGGCCTGGGTGACAGCTGGGTGGAGATTTGGCTGTGCAGACAGACAGTCATTGTGTAAAATGTCCCTATGTAAGTATCACAGACTTGGCGAGGGTGATTTCCATAGCTAGCCTTTATTTTTCCCGTTTAGCACCACTTTGCCTTTGCCACTCGTGAATTTATCACATTCCTGTTAAACAGCTGGGTCATCGGCTGTCCTGAGGCCCTGCCAGGCTGTGATTGAGAGGCCACTGTGGACATTTCACATGAGCCCTGGGCACGCATGACTGTCGGGTAGGCCCTTAGCAGCGAATCTCTGCGTCAAAGGATGTGCGAGCTTAGCACTGTGATCCCTGTTCCCAAATTGGCCTCTGTATCGGTCAACCTGATTTTTAGTCACAATGCAGAGAGGAGAGAAATGCTTTCTTTCCACTCTGAGATGTGGTTTCAGAGTATTACCCAGACTGATCTCAAACTCCTGGCCTCAAAGTGATCCTCCTGCCTCAGCCTCCCAATTGCTGGGATTACAGGTGTGAGCCACCATGTCCTGCTCTGATTTTTTTTCTCCAAAGAATTCTTTGTACACCTTTATCATAGCTGGTACAAGTGTTTTTTTTCCTCCCAGTTGTTGACTTTTGACTTTATTTGGAGTGTTGTTCTTCCAAACAGAGCATTTTAATGGTTGTGCTGTTAAGTTTCTTCTTTTTCTTTTAGCTTTTGGAATTCACATCCTGCCTAGAGATCTCTTGCGTTCCAAAATTACAGAAAAGAATTTCACCCATGTTTTCTTCTAGTATTTCTGTGGTCTCATTTTTATGTGTTGAAATCGCTAATCCATCGGAATTTATTTCTAGGCATCGAGGTAGGGATATACGGCTTCTGCATGGGTAGAATTTGCCGGAGCATGTGCGGTATGTGTGCATGTACTATTTTTATCAGTTTGGGTGTCAGTATTGTGCTGGCTTAGCAAAAACAGTTTGGATATGTTTTCTTTTTTCCTCTATATTCTGGAACATTTTAAAAAGCAACACAATCATCCTTCTGTTAACAATTTTAAAAGAGTTCACTAGTGTAAACATCTGAGTCTGATACCTTTACAGGAGTCTGGTGCTTTAAAAACTTTAAAAAAATGTTTTTCTGTGGGTCTCTGAGTTCTGGGATTTTTTTTTTCTTAAAGTTCATTATTTTTTACCCTAGAGAAGCATCTTTTAGCTTGTTGAAAATCCCTCTGATTGTTCAGAGGTGGCTGAACTTAGCCCACTTACTGGGGACAGCGTGTAGAGGGCATGATTTGCAAGGTCAATGAGTGTGCGCTCAGTGGCTGCCCCAGGCCCGGTGCTGTCAGCTTTGCTCACAGAGGGGAGTGTGCACAGTTGACTGGACGTGGCCTCTGTCCTGGGGCGCTCGGTGCGGAAGCACACATGTGCTGTCAGGGAGACACGTGTTCTGAGAGGGAAGATTCCAGCAGATCCCTGCACCCTGAGGACAGAGCCCTCAAGGAGGTGGAGACCGAGAAACAGGCCTTGAAGGGGGCTGAGTGGTCAGGCTGGCGAAGGGCCACTGGGTTTGGGAATCAGAAGAAGCTTGAAATTGCCCAGAGAATGGCTTCCAAACTCCATCTGGGCTTTGACCTCCAGTAAGAAATATGTGTTATATCACAAACCAGGGCATGCATGTGTAGGTGTATCTGCACGCACAGGTGAAGCATGAGTTCGGGAAATAATTCTCACCTTCACCATGTGTTGGCTGTGCTCGGTTATTTCTATTCTCTTTCTTTTTTTTTTGACAGAATCTCACTATGTTGCCCTTGGTAGAGTGCTGTGCTGTCACAGCTCACAGCAACCTCAAATTCTTGGGCTCAAGTGATTCTCTTGCCTCAGCCTCCCAAGTAGCCAGGTGCCCACCACAACACCTGGCTGTTTGTTGTTGTTGTTGTTTAGCAGGCCTGGGCCGGGTTTGAACCCACCAGCCCCAGTACATGTGGCCAGTGCCCTAACGACTGAGCTGCGGGTGCCGAGCCCCTTCTTCACCTCTTCTTCTCTCCCTCTTTACCTCTCTCCCTCCCCGCTTCCCTCCCTTCCTCCCTCCTCCCTTTCTTCCTTCCTGTAAAAAACAGCTTCGTTGTGATATAATTCAGCTACTCTATAGTTCACCCATTAAAGTGCATGGGTGTTTTTTAGTATATTCAGAGAGTTATGCAATCATTTTCATCACGACAACTAATTTGAGGAAATTCCTTTCACCCCAGAAAGAAACCCCACGTCCTTCAGCTGTCCCTCCTCTGGTCCCCACCCTAACCCTGGCAGCCCTGAGCAATGACTGATCTACCTTCTGTCTCTGGATTTGCCTGTTTTAGACAGTTCTTGTGAATGGAGCCATACACCGTGTCACCTTGTGCATCTGATTCTTTTTGTTTGGCATGAATGTCTTTGAGGTTCATCCTCCTCGCAGCCTCCATCAGAGTTCCGTTCTTCCTATGGCTCAGTAACGTTCCCTAGTGCAGGGACCTCACTGTGTGTCATCTGTCCATCAGCTGGTGGGCGTTTGGCTATTGAATATGCTTTTTTGAAATTAAAATAAATACAACTGGGTGTGGTGGCTCATGCTTATAATCCTAGCTCTCTAGGAGGCCAAGGCAGGAGGATTGCCTGAACTAAGGAGTTCAAGACCAACCTGAGTAAAAAGCAAGACCTCATCTCTACCAAAAAGAGAAAAACTAGCCTGACGTTGTGGCGGACGCCTGTAGTCCCAGCTACTCAAGAGGTTGAGGCAAGAGGATCGCTTGAACCCAAGGGTTTGAGGTTGCTGTGAGCTATAATGACGCCACAGCACTCTATCTAGACCAATAGGGAGAGATTCTATCTTAAAAATTAAAAAACAAATAGCCAGGCATGGTGGCTCATGCCTGTAGTCCTAGCATACTGGGAGGCTGAGACAGGTAGATTGCCTGAGCTCAGTTCAACACCAGCCTGAGCAAGAGCAAGACCCTGTCTCTAAAAATAGCTAGGCATTGTGGCAGGTAGCTATAGTCCCAGCTACTCAGGAGGCTGAGGCAAGAGGATCACTTGAGCCCACAAGTTTGAGGTTGCTGTGAGTTATGACACGATGGCACTCTACCTAGGGAGACAAAGTGAACCTCTGTCCCATAAATAAATAAGTAAATAAAATGCTAGCCACGACCCACAGTGTGGGACAAGCAGCCTGTGTGATAGAGCAGAGGTGGGTGGAAGCCACAGGTGCTGGGGCACAGCCACAGATGTGGGTGAGCAGGACCTGAGCAGATTCACCAGAAAGGTCTGTGTGCTGGGAATGTTCTGTTTATTCTAGAGATCTTGAGAGCTGCTCTGTGCCAGGTGCTGTGCTAGGCGCCAAGGAATTTGGCAGTGATGTATGTCCTTAGCAGACAAACTCCTGTTCTGGAGCTTATGTGTGGCTGGGAGGGGGGCACCAGCAGGAAACACAGCGGGCAGGGAGGGTGTGGAGAAAACTCAAGCCGTGAGGTCTGGCAGGCCAAGGGAGGGTGGGCAGGATGGGCCCTGGGAGAGCAGGGGCCAACTAGGGCATGGAGAGTGAGGCCCTCTCTAGGGCACAAAATTTAAGGGGGAGCCCCAAAGCTTAGGCATCGAAACAAATAGTACTTTAATGCAATATTTTAAAAATCCAAATAACACCCAGAAAATCTCTATGATGAGCAGATATCAGAATTTTAAATAAAGACAAGCTTGAGCTCTGCCAGACCCTGTTAGATTTTGTTCACTGTGGAATTTTTCAAAACTTTGATTTTCTAAAATGTGGTCTTAAAACATCATTTAACTTAATTGCTGAGATTTCTTTCTTGGGATCCCCTTGAATTTCATGGCAGGCAATGCCTGTCTTGCCTTATCCCACTGGAGGGAATTTAGGAGTTTGCTCTAGGACAGAAGTTTTGAGCCTGCAGGAGTACAGTTCCCGAGAGGTTGTAGGGTGCAGCTGCAAGGGTAAGGGCAGGAGGGAGTCTGCAGAACCATTGTCAAGGACTGAGCACAGGCCCGAGCAGTGCCATGACCCTTCTAGCCCGTAACTTTGCAGGTGCACTTGGCACTGATGTCAGAGCACTGGCTCTTTGAGCAGAGGGCTCTGGAGGGAGAGATGGGGGCCTCCCGTACCCAGAGAGCCAGAGGGACAGGAGAGGATGCAAGGGGCCAGGGGCCCTTCTCAGGAGCAGTGGTGGAGGCAGGCATATGCCAGTATCGGGTAGGACACAGGTTGTCTGCAGACACAGTGGGCATAGCCCAGAGCTGTGAGAGTGGGGTGGGAGACGGACCTCTCTAGTCCCAGGTCCCTTGAAGCATAACTGAGTGGCTTGGTAGAGGGTGGGGATGCCCCAGTCCAAGTAGTTCCACCTTACCTGGTCTAGATTTGAAAAGTCCTCGGATGTGGACAGCACCCCTGAGGACACCACCCAGCAGCCGGGCAGCAAGCCCTCCATATCCACCCTGGTTTACGTGGGCCCTGCAAGTGCTGCACACACATCTCCCTATCTCAGGTCTCTGACGCACCTGCCCATCTCGTCAGTAAGACTGGGGTACACAGGACCGCAGCCCAGAGCCCCCCCCATCTGCTTCATTCCAGGTGCTCCAGTAAACCACTGGGTCTGCCTCGCAGCTCCGGGGCTGCCTGGCCACTTGGGGTCTCAGTTTACTCATCTGTACAGTGGAAATAATAATTGTCCCAGCCTATTATAGGGGTGTTAGAATGCAACTTTCATGAGAAGATCTGGGATTTGAAGCCAGACCGCCTGGATTTGAATTCTGGCCTTGCCACTCCTAGTCTGTGGCCTCGGGCCACTCTCGCCTCTCCGTGCCTCAGTTTCCACACTCATAAAGCCAATCCCATTGAGTTGTTCAGGGGATAAACAGGAGGAAGCACTGTGGTTCAGTGATTTCTAAGGATCCAAGCACACAGTCAGCCCTTTATAGAAGCCAAGGTGGGGAAGGGAGGCCTTGACTTTTTTTTTTTTTGAGACAGAGCTCAAGCTTTCCCTTGGGTGGAGTGCGATGACATCACAGCTCACAGCAACCTCCAACTCCTGGGCTCAAGCGAGTCTCCTGCCTTAGCCTCCCAAGGTGCCTGCCACACGCCTGGCTATTTTTTTTTGGTTGCAGCCGTCATTGTTGTTTTTGGCAGGCCTGGGCTGGATTCAAACCCGCCACCTTAGGTGTATGTGGCTGGCGCCTTAGCCACTTGAGCCACAGGCGCCAAGTCGGAGGCCTTGACTTTTACAGGAGGTGGTTTGAAAAAGAGGAGGCAGGTGAGGGAGTTGGACAACATCTCGGGACAGGGAAAAGGCTGAGGAAGCTAGAACTAGCTCTGGTGTGGGAGTTGGGGGTCCTTGCATATAAGAGAACATCTTTGTGTCCCTCAGACTGGGGTAGCAGGGTTTGCAAATTCCAAATCACAAAACCAGAAAGGCGTGCAATATTTGTACGGAGTACTAGAAATGAAATATATCTTAGAATGTATCTTAGACTCTTCTATAGAGCCAAACAAAAGCGTGTGTTTGTAAATGAAGGTACTAATCAGCTCCTAAAAACCTTCCATCAGACCAGTGATGGTAAATGGTACAGAAGCCATTGCTCTTACAAACGTTCACTGTCTTCGATATGTATTCATGGGAGAGCTTTCATAGGTTGACCCCCAGGTTCTGTTTGCTACCAAAAAACATGCCTCCTATCATGGGAGTTGCAGGAACTCAGCCTTGCTAGGGGGCCTCAGCGAGGGCGCCTGCTGCCCGGCGGTCAGGGGCTGCTTGTTGAAGAGGTGATGCACTGTGTGCTGAGTGCAGGTGAGGGAGGCCTGACCGTGTAGCCAGGTGGGTTTGCTCTCCTGCGTTGTGGAGTGCCGGTGTGGACCTGCTGGGCTGTTGGCACTGGGCACACAGTCCAGTGGTGGCCTCCTGCCTGTTGGACACTTAGGTGGGGGCTGCTGTTTTTCTCACTCCTATTTCCTGGTGGTGGAGGGGCCACCCCAAGATCTCATACATTGGAACCTGCTGACTCATAGGTTGGGCTGACGCCACAGCACCCTCTGGGTTAGCCGGAGAGACAGTCACACTGAGTTTCTGGAGCGGGTGGCCTTTGAGGTCTGGACACAGGCGGTGACAGAGTAGCTCTGTGTCATCCTGCAATCCCACTGTAGTTCACCCTTTTATGGGAGCAGAGCTCAGGTCTGGGCCTATCCCTGTCCAGATAGCTGGGAAGGCAGCCCAGCCCTCCAGAGGCCAGGGGCCTCCAGGTCTGCTTTGATCTGCCCTCTGAGCGCCTGGGGATGTGTGGACCTCTGCCTTTCCTTGCAGGCCCCACCAGAGCCTCCAGATGCTGTGCCAAAGCCACCTGCCCCCCGGGTGCTATCTGAGCTGGTGAAAGAGCCCTTCAGATCGCTGCCCAGGCTACCCTTTGAGACCCCTGGGCCCTGCTACCTGGGCTGGCCTGTGAGACCTGATGTGTGGGGAGGGTTTGGGTCTGACCCTGGCGACTGCAGCTGGGAGGCAGGGAGGGCTGGCTGTCAGGGTCCCCCACTGCCTCCCCGTTGCCCATTCTCTGGGCCTGGAAAGGGAGTCCTGGTCCCCACTCGGCTCCCTCACCTCTGTGTAGTCCGTTCCTGCTGAAGGTTCTCAGACTTCCCTGCTGCTTGGTCAGATAGAGAAAAGAGATCCCCACGGCCCCCCAGAGACAAGAGGAGGCTGCTGTTTGAATGGAGGGGCCTGGACCACAATGGATTTTCCCTCTGTCCCTCCCCAGGCGGTTCACGCTTGCAGACACAGTTTCCTGTGCTGGCAAAACTTGGGGTGTTGGCTTCCTTGTGTATATGAGGCTGGGGGACCTGTGGCCACAGCTGCTACTGTGACCCCAGAGCAGCACCTGTCTTTGGATGGACGATTCCTACTTCCCCTGGAGCGGGTGGGTGGCTGTTCTGTTGCCCAGCCCCGGAGGAAGAAAGGGGGGTCTGTCTTCTACTCCAGTGATCACTCCCAGAATGAGCGCCCCCACCCCCGCCCAGGCTGTCTTTCAGGCCTTCCCTAGGCCAGTGGCTTCCTGCCCGGGCTCTGCTGACTAATGCTTATCTGATCCTGGTAGGGAGAGCAGCGGGGATGGTGAGGGGCAGGTCCCTGTCACACAGGGCTCAGGTTACACACAGTCCAGGTCCAGGCGCATCTCCATGAAGTCAGGCCCCACGCAGCTGCACCTCTCCAACTCCCCTCCTGTATTTCGGGGCCCAGCACTCAAGGCCCCTACCAGGTAACTGGGTATTGTGGGACTTGAGCAAACCCATCTGTTGGGTGCGGTGGTTTTCCGGTGTGGGGTGTGGCTGGGGAGGATGAGATGGGAAGAAGCCATCCCTGTGGGTGGGGAGGAGGGTGGACCCTCCCTCTGGTTGGAGCCCGTGGTCCCTCCCCCAGGTGCCTGGGCCACAGAGGAGCATCATAGTCCTTTCTGAGTCTTGTGTCTCTGGGGAGGGTGATAGGCGAGGCCACGCCGCTGGGCAGGCAGCCCTGGACCGCAAACCCTGCCTTTGCCATGCCGTTACACAGGCTGCCCTGTTGGGGACTGTTCTGTTCAGGAAGGGGAGGAGGCCAGATGGCCCAGGTCAGCAAGTGGGAAGCTGAGTCCCCCAGTGTTCATCTTAGCAGGAAGTTCCCCTCTGCCGGGGTTATGCACACATGTTCCCTCTTAACACATGTGTGTTCTTGGCAGGTAATCCTGTGGGGCTCTCTGGCCACCCTGGCCTTGGTGCTCACCCCATATTAAGCAGAAACACCTGGAAAGGCCCCCTACCTGTGCCTTGAAGCCTGTGGGACATTTGACTCCATGGGTGGGTGATACTGTTTGACATAGAAGCCCTGGGGATATTCAGCCTGAGTGTCCTGATGAGTCTTCCTCTGTGGGGAGTGTGGCAGCTGACTTTGGGGGGGATCCTGGGTGGGCTTCCCTGTTGGCCACTCTCCTCCTTCTGCTCCCTGCTTCTCCCTCCCCCAGCTGCCAACTTTCCTCTCCCCTGCAGCAGCCCACTGGCACTGGGACGTCCCTTTCCCTCTAGGATTTGGAATTAGATGACTTTCCTGATCCTTCCAGGTCCAGATCTTTCTGGCAACAGTTAGTGAAACCCTTGCCCCAGGTGAGTGGAGAAGGCTGTCACAGATGGCCCTGAGCATCGCTACTGCCTTATCTGAAAAGGCCGCCTCCTTTTTCCTAGGGCCAGACACAACTGAAACACTCATTATCCCATTTTCCAGATTAGGAAATCCAGGTGCTGAGAGCCGCAGCCATGCACTGAGCCAGAGGCCCCACCCTGTTAAGTGCCAGGATTTGAGAGCTGGGAAAGCCTGGCTTTTGTGCTGCTCTGAGGCAGATGGGGGTGCAGGGTAGGGGTAGGGCTCTCTACCACTGCTGACCACCCAGGGCTGGGGACACCAGAGTGACTGCATCCCCGGAGTGACAGCATCCCAGAGACAGCACAGTCCCCTGTCTGGGCCCCTGGCCTGAAAGCTTTGGCTGGATGCCCAGGAGCCCATGTCCTTACCTTCCTTCTGATTCTTTCCTATGCTGGCCGCCATGAGAGGAGATGAAAGAATGCTCCAGTTAGGAAGGAGAGACCTTGGTGTTCCCCTCTTCCTCCAGCCCCTCAGGGGGCCTAAGTTTTGAAATAAGACACTGCTTGTTAGTCAGTGGGGTCAGTGGGAGCAGTCACAGCTGCTGACGCCCCCAGCCTGAGCCCCCACTGGCTCATCTTTCTCTCAATTTCTCCTCCCCCTGTCCCTCTTCATAAGACCTGGTTGGTGCTGCTGGAGAACCACCAGGAGTTGTTTTGGCTGGAGTAGGGGGTGGGCCCTGTGCTTTCTTGGCTGGGGAAGGGGATGAGAGAACTCTTCCCGCCTCACGCCTTAGATTGCCAGTGTTCAGGCTGGCGCTGGGGAGAGCTGGAGGCCAGGCTGTTGAGCCTGCATCTCTGCCTGCTGGGTTTACTCCTGTCCCTGGTGCACTGGTCTTCCTCTTTGGAGCTGGGAGTAGGGATCAGGCTGAGCTTGGTGCTGAGATGGGGACCGTGCACCGGCGTCTTGGCCTGGTGTTCCCTCTCACTGTGCCAAGTGCATGTTGTAAATGGACCAGCCTCACCCTCAGGGTTGGCCACTGCCTGCCACCCTGGGATGCCTGAGGTCCTGAGGAGCCCTCTAGAGGCATTTGTCTTATTTTGCCTTAATATTGAGATGGGGTCTCACTCTGTTGCCCAGGCCAGTCTGGAACTTCTGGGCTCAAACTATCCTCCCAACTCAGTTCCCTGAGTAGCTGGGGGTATAGGTGTGGGGCCCATGCCTAGCCCCAGGGGATTTAACCCTTTCTGGGTCAGCCCCTTGTGTTTTGACCGGCATCAGGGCCTGCCCTGTGCTTCCTGGTTCCCTCCTGATATGAGCAGGAGTTACAGGAGGAGAAGCAGGTGGACACTTGTTATCATCCAGCCTTGGGGCCAGGACAGTAGCAGTGACCAGAGTGGCTGCTGGGAGGTCAGCTTACCGGCCTATCCTCCTACCCTTGTTTCCCCCGTTCTGGTCTCTGGGCCTCTAGGGGTGGATTGCCAGAGTTCTGGGGGCAGCTAAGGGAAGGAAACTTAGGATGGGAGAAGAGGGCTTGGGGGATCCTGGAAAGCCATCTTCCCTCACCCCCAGCGCCCCCCTTCCCCGAGGGAGTGCTTGGGGAGGATGGTCACCCTGGGTGAGGGGGAAGCCGGTGCCCACAAGGCTGACCCTGCAGAAGGCAAGCTCCTGTCTGCCTCCCCTGTGGTAGGGGGGTTGTGCTCTGCTCTGCGGCCCTTCCTCTTTGGTCCTGGCTCTCGATTCTAAGGTATGACTCTGGATAGCCCTGAAGCCTCTGCCGAAATGCAGCTTCCCAGACCCTGGCCCACCCCTGTGTAGTTAGCAGCCTCTCCCTGCAGTGGGAGGTCTGGGCAGGTTTGGTGAGCACGGCTGCAGACCCGGCCCCCAGGTTGCCCGCCCAGCCCAGCCCAGGGCACCGGCTCTCCGAGGCTGCCTGCATCTTGCCCAGCTGTTGGCAGGAGGTGAAGATTTGCAGTACCCTCTGCTTGTTTTATCCACAGACAGCTCAGGAACCCATGAAGGGACCCTCCCTCCAGAATGGCAGCCTCAGCCCAATGTGTTTGTCCATGGGATGGGATCTTTCTAATCTTACCCAAGTCATTGCCAGGGGACGCCATCTCAGTGCCTCAGTCCTAGTACCCCCCCCAGCTGCCCCTCCCCCGTGGGCACTGAGTAATCCTCCCCACCCGCCTGGTTCCTGCTGCTGCAGGGAAACTTTTCCAGGGAGCCAGCTGACACATTTGGCCTCCATTATTTGTTTTTGAACAGGAATGAAAGGACAGAGTGAGTAAGAAAGTGGTGGGGGGTGGGGGTGATGGAGCAGGGGAAGGTCAGAGAGAGGGGAGGAAAGATCTGGAAAGTCCAGACGTGTGCTTTCCAAGCAGGTGCCAGCTATGAGATCATCTGGAGGGTGGCTGCCTGCCCCAAGCCCTGCCCAGGGCCAGGAGAGAACATTCTGCCAGGGGATGGTCGCTGGAAACGAGACCTGGGAGCTTGCCCTTGGCTCACTCTCTGCTGCTTTGAGAGCCGCGTGGATTTGTTTCCATTTTAGGGACAACGCAGGAGGCTGTCATTTCGCTCCTTGCCTTTATTAATTTCTCATTAATCATGAGCGACCACATACTGTGTTCTTACACAACTCCACAGGCTGGGCCCGAAGCTTTGTGAAGGTACTGTGGGTAGCACAGAGAGGCTGAGTAACTGGCCCCAGGCCACACAGCTGGAAGTGGCCAGCCTCTTCGACTTTGGGCTCTAGAGGCCATGATCTCTGTGCCACAGTTTCAGCCTCTGGTCTGGCTCCTCAGCCAAGCAGGAGGGTGCATGACCCACTAGCTATCCCATCAGGTAATATGGATGCCTGTGTGGCCCATTTGGGTGGGAGGCAAGGGGCTTCAGGAGGTCGGAGAGGTACAGAGAACAGAGTCCAGGCTCACCAGCTTGACTCCAAGATGCCCCTTGAGGGCAGCATGAGATTGGTCACTGAGCTGTTGGAGCCCTGTGGGTTCCTTGCTTTGTTGGGGCCCTCTGCTGGCCTCCACCCACCCCACCTGCAACAGGCTAACCTGGGGCCATTGTGGGTCAGGGTCACAGAGAAGCTCTTTGTTGTTGACTTTGTGATGTTAATGAAAGGCAGCAGAGATCTTTTTGCCTCTGTATCCTTTGATAAGTCATGTTATGACTCAGTTGCTTTGCATGTAAAGTGGGTTGAGTAACATTCTATCTTAAAGGGTTTTGGGAGAACCAAATGAGAAGTGTTGCACAGAAGCCCTTTGTGGAGTGATGCTGACCAGGGGTTTGCTGGATCCCAGCTGAAGACTGGGTATTTGTGTGGACTTGGTACTCAGGAGGAACTTGGGGAATGCCCAGAGCCCCTGGGAGGCTTGGTCCCGGCTCCACTTAGGTCCGGAGCTGCTTTTTGGTCTGCTTAGATTCCCGCCAGTAAAGGGACTTACGCAGAGTGGAGGAAACTGGATGACCACATGTGGAAGTCTGCCAGTGAGCGCTCACTTCAGTCTTCCCCACCCCAGGGACGTTCTTGGCACCCTGTCCTCCCCAGGCCTCCTGACCTGTATCACGTGACCAGGCATGGGAAGATGGGTCCAGCTGTGGGAGGTTGTGTGGTGGGGGACTGGGATACGGGAGGAAGGCCTCCCAGGAAAGCCCAGCTGTGCAGGAAGCCTCTGGGCTTGTGAGTGGGACTCCCAGGATTTGTGGCTGTGGGGCCCTCTCCTCCTGCAGCTGAGGCTCCTGAGGTCCAGTAGGGATATGACCCTGTTCCCAGGATGCTGCCCACCTAGAATGCGGCTCTGGCTACAGCCCCCACCCCTCCTGGCCCCTTTTCTAGCTGTGGAGGGGCAGCCTGTACTTGGAAAGGGCTTCCACTGAGCTGGCTGGCCTTGCACACCCCCAGGCCTGGCCTGACTTCTAACCCCCAAGCAGGGCTGTGTCTACCACCCAGGAACTGGAGCCTCAGTCTGAAGGAACTCCACTCCCTCTCTGCGTCTCCTGGGAAAGGCAGGGCTCTACTGCCCCCTACCCCTAGTGACCCTGCACATACTGGAGCTAAGAAGAACTCACACCCACCCAGCAGGTATTTACCTGCCTGCTTAGGATCTGTGGGTGGAATCTGAAATCCTTGGGCTAGCACAGACCCAGGTCTCCTGGGGCCATGAATCCCACTCTTTAAAAGGAGAGACCGGTGTGGGGCCTTGGCAGGGCTCTGCAAAGGGCAGCTGTGAGAAGCCCAGCCTTCAGGCAGGAGGACAGGTCACAGAGCAATGACCTGGGGTCTTTCCAGGGGAGATACCTCCACACCTCCCAGCTCCCTGCTGTGAGTGCAGCCAGGTCCCAGGCCTCAGGCCTTAGGAAATGGTACCTTAGCACCGGAGTCACCTGGACCTGGGAAGGCCAGACGCCCTCCTGAATCTGGGTGCTCCCTGCCCCTCTTCTTGGGTTGTTGTCCCTCCTGAACTGACCACCTGCCCCCTGCAGTGTGCCCCAGGGTATTTAGCACAGTGCCAATGCAGCTCTCCTCCCCTAAAACCTGCATGTGGTGATGTGTGCAGAGGATGCCCCCTAGGGGTGTGCAGTGGTGGGACACTGGAAGTCTAGGATCCTTGGGGAGCTCCAGAGTGGAGAATCTGTTCAGGTTACTCACTAGCTTACACCTGCCTCGGGCATCTGCCGTGTTAGGGCACTGACTCCCTGTCGTGTGGCGACCTGTGAGGCCCAACATCATCTGGCAGCTTCCTGGACACAGGCTCCTCCTATGGCAGGGCATTGTCCTTGCTTGTGCCCTCCTGGGAAGACTATCCCTGGAGTGTCTCCAAGCTGCCTTGTTTGGGTCCCTGGTTAAGTGCCACCATGTTGAAGGACCCCCATGTCACCACTGATGAAGCAGCCTTCACGTGCCTGCAGGTGGCTTTCTGTGAGGCACAAATGGATACCTGAGCGTCCTGCGATTTGTAGTTCCCATGGTCTCCATGAAGGCAGGAGACACTGGCCTGTGTTGTGGGTACCTGGCTTGTCACTTGTGCTCAGTGGATGCCTGGAGAGCACAGTAGGGCACAGGGGAGGGAAGACTTTGTCCGGCTAAAGCAGTGAGGGCAGGCTTCCTGGAGGAAGTGGTGTGTGGTAGAAAGCAGAGGTTTGTCTGCCTGCAGATACTAGGACAGAGGCCGAAGGGGTATTGGCTCAACTTAGCAAATAGCCACAGCAGCTAAGGTATTGCTATTAAATGGGTTGCACATGGTTGGTGCTAAGGGATTAGAGAGAGAGAGATTCCTGCGAGCTAGAGTCCTCAGGGGAGGCCAAGTTCCCAGTGAATGGGGCAGCCCAAGCAGAGGCCCAAATGACATCCAGGAGAGCAGGGCAGGGTGGGGTGGCCCTGTCTGCCACGTCGCTGGAGCTGGATCCGAAACAGAGCAACCACCAGCTAGCTCAGGTTCTCCGGGGATGGTGTGGGAAGGTGTCTCTAAGGGACTGACCCAGCACAGGTGGATGGAGGGGAAGGGACAGAAGCTCCGGGAGGCTGAGTTGGGGTAGAGCTGTGGGAACAGAGAAGCAGGGTGAGTTCTAGAAGTGCTCTGAGGAAGACGTGGCGAGAGCCGGGTTTTCCCTTTGCAATAGGAGAGGCCCCACCTCACATATAACACCCCCCCCCCCATGCCTGGCTCTGGGCCAGCCAGGCACCATGGACATGTCCCACCTGCAGACTGCTCTCCTCCCTTGGCTGGGGCTACCTAAAGCATCGTGTTGAGAAGGATTATGAGGCCAGGAGGGGAACTTCTGCTCCAGGTTGGCAGTGTTAGCCATGGGGGAGGGAAAGGTGCTGGGGTGCCCAGGGCGCCTCCTTGTGCCTGCCACAGGGCTGCGGTCCACATTCTGTCCTAGTCCTGGTAGGGAACCCACTGGGGCAGTCAGGCTGGGACATGAGAGACCAGACAAGGGGTTGGGGGGAGGTGGCCCTGGACAGCACTCAGGGCCCAGTCATTCTGGGCCGGCTTTCTGGGCCAAAATTCCTACTTGGAGCTGTTCCTGCCAGCTCGTCATGTCAGAGTGCCCTGCTCTGCTCGGGGTTGTTTAGCCAGTGCCTCCTCCCTGGGCCCCATTTGCCTTTTTTAGTTTGATTCATTTGTTGTCATTGCTGCCATCCTTACCCCACAGTCACCATGCAGCCAGCCTTTTCAGTGTGCCAGCCACCGAGCTTAGAGAGGCCGAACTGCTGGCCTGTGGGCCTCTGACCCCAGGGCCTTTGCAGGGCCTTCAGGGGAATACTGACAAGGAAGCAAGGTTTGAGGAGTGGCTTAGAGTTCAGAGAGAGTGGCCTGGCGGGCTCAGCCAGCGCTGAAGCCTGGTGCAGGCTGAGCCATTGACAAAATGCCAACTCCCGTGTGTGCACAGTCTCATTTGGGGGACAGTTTCAGAGTGGACAAGAGTGAGGGCTCCGAGCTCCATGTACCCACTTACCTACTTGCAAATCAGTGACTTTGAGTGCCTTCTGGAACCTTGCATGTTCCAATTGGGTGGGGGTACCACATTCAAGGTTTAGGGAAAGCTGGCCTATGTCATGGGCTTGGCAGATGCTAGCTGTACAGGCAATTTGTGAGTAAGCATTTGAAGCAGGCTGTGTTGCTGTGTCCTTGTCTTGCAGATGCAGCCCAGAGAGGTTAGGGCACTGACCCTGGGACACACGGCAAGAGCCCAGGCTGCACAGAGCAATGCTGCAAGGGAGGATGCTGGGCGCCTCAGAGTACAGGCTGAGAGGGCTGTGGAGTCAGCAGAGTGAGGGCTGCTCAACCCATGAATATTTAACAAGCATCTACTTTGTGTGGGTACCTTGTTGGCTCTAGGAGGGAGGCTGGAACTACCTCTGGGTTCAGATGCTGGCAGGCAAGTTAAGATTAAGTTACTCTTAATCTGCCTTGTTGTTTGAAAATGGGGACCGATTTGGAGATTAATGGGGTAGTGTAAGAAGCCGATGCAGGATGCACTGAGGGTGGGAAGGGGGCATATCAGCAGCCCATCACCCTAGGAATAGGGTCACTCCTGGTGCCAGGTGACAGATGAGCTTGTTCATGGCTCAGTTCTGTGTCCCCAGCATGTGTGAGGTGGAGCTCCCGGGGCCAAGTGGGGACTGAGGCTGGCCCTGGGTGGGGAGGGCAGACACAGGTGAGAGAGGCTTACTGACCGTGACCACACTATGCCAATGCCATGGGCACTCAGGCCTCTGCCCAAGCTGCCCCTGCCACCCCACAGCCTGCCTGTTGAGTGGTGTGCTGGCTTCTGCAGGGACATCACCAGCTGGACATGTGGGCTGCAGTTTGTGTTGGTAGAAAACCTGGGGGCTAATTGTGTTGTAGGGATGTTGGCAGGGGATTCAAGGGGAGAGCCGAGAAGACCAAGGGGCCAGTGAAGGAGAAGTTGGGAAGCCACCTCTGAGTTGCTTGGGCTGTGATCAGAAGGGGTGACCTTCCAGGGGACATGTCTGGGGTCAGCCTCCTTCCTGGAAGAGGATGCTGTATGGAGAAGGAGGCTTCCAAGAGCTGGCCAGGATGGGAACAGCTGGACACGAGGCAGGGCCTGGTTTCCGAGTGAGCTTCCTGAGTGGCAGGGTCAGAAGGGATCTGACCTGCTTGCCTAGGGGGTGGTGCTGGTGACCTCCTCCTTGGGCAGGCCATCCCCACAATCTTTGTCTCCCCAGGCTGTGGTCGGTCAGTAGGGGGCAGTGGAGGCTTCAGAGGTCCTTAGAGAAGACTTGGCACAGCAGTTTTTACAAATCTGTCCCTGGAAAGTCGTATCACACCCCCAGCAGCGGGGCCCCCCCCCCAGCATTTTTCCTGGGGCTGTCATGCCTGCCGGGGGTGGAGGAAACACCCTCCCCCCCCAGGCTGGAGAAAGCAGAGCTGTGTTGACACAAACCCTGGCTGAACCCACATGCTCCCTGTAGCCAGCAGCTGATGCCTTGGAAGTGGGGAAGTGACCTCATAGCAGGGGCCCAGGGAGTGCCCACCACACATCCCCGCTCTTGGCTCCTGGTTCCCACTCTGGAAGAGGAACCAGATCCCGGCCCCTTGGAGCTGCCCCGGAAGACCCCAGCCTGGCGGGGGCTGACGGCGCCGTGGAGATTCCATCCTCCTGCCAGCTGATGCCAACAGGCAGAGGCCAGAACCGCGAAGAAGCATCTCTGTCTCTCTCATAGAAGAACTGTTTTTATCTCCAGTGATTTTAAAAATCATGCCTTCCCAGGACAAAAAAATTTAGTTAGAAAAATTTAAAGAAAACTATCAACCATAATTGCATCCTACATATACAAGCACTGTTAACATGATATTTCCTTTGTCTTTTTTTCTCTGTATATACTAATGTCGTTTTTTTGTTTTTTTTTCCCCAAACAAAATCAAGATTGGGTGCTTCTCCCTGCCTCATGTGAGATGCCACCCCCTTCTCCACACTTTTTGCCCAGGCATTGGCCTCCACATTGCTGCGGGAGGGTAAAGGATGTTTAAAACCCATCTTGGGGCTGACAGAACTCAAAAACAGGGTGGGGAGCTTTTAACAGAGGGTGGTAGGGCAGGAATGGGGCCCCTGGACGCTTCTCTCTGTCGTCTGGTGGGGTTGTCCATGAGGCTGGATGAACGAGAACCGGCCAGGGAGCTACCTTGCCTGGGCTCCAGCCCTGGATGTGACTTTGGCCAATATGTTCAACTTATATTCCCTTCTGTAAAATGGGCTCATAAAAATGTTGCCCGGGGGCACTTGTGGCTCAGTGAGTAGGGCGCTGGCTCCATATACCAAGGGTGGCAAGTTGGAACCCAGTCCCAGCCAAACTGCAACAAAAAAAAATAGCCAGACACTGTGGCTGGCGCCTGTAGTCCCAGCTATTAGGAGGCTAAGGCAAGAGAATTGCCTAAGCCCAGGAGCTGGAGGTTGCTGTGAGCTCTGATGCCACAGCACTCTACTGAGGGCAACAGAGTGAGACTCTGTCTCTAAAAAAAAAAATGTTGCCCAAGAGCCCTTGATGAGAAGCAAACACATCATGGAGCAAAGTACTGAGGATGGGCCTGGCATGGCGTGCGGCATGTGGCCTGCAGCCTGTGTTAGTGCTGCTGTCCGCACCCCCTCGCACTGGCAGATGCTGTGGTTAGGTTTTCCCTACTGCCCTCCTCCACTTGCAGCCTTTCATTCATTTGTTCATTCATTTATTCTCTTGCTAAGGTGCCCTGTGTGCCAGGCCTGCTGCTGCCATCTGGGGTAGAGAGGGCAGGGACCGTGTCCCACTCCCTGACCCAGGTTGGTGGTTATAACTCAAGGTCCTTGGAGATTGGACCTGAGGACTGTCCCACAACTCCGTCCTCAGTCAGTAGGGGGCACAGGGGGAAAGCCAGCATCAGCCTCTGTGCCCCATTTTCTAAGCAGTTGGAGGAGGAGTGACAGGCAGGAGTGAAGGGGGTTTTGTGAGGACTGTGGGGGATGTATACCGGGTACTGGGAACACTGCCCGCAGCACTTACTCAGTGTGAGCTGCTGTTTTGAGAATTGCCTTAGATCTCTGGACACTGATGACCGTAGAGGAAATGCTCTTTCTGGAAGCCATCAGGGGAGACCACTGAAGCGGTGGAACAGAGCTGCTGACTGCGAGCCGCAGCCGGACCACAGTCACCATTCCCATGAGGGAGGCCAGCCCCCCTAGTGTCCCTTTTCCCAGGAGCTCAGTGCCCCTGGACTGAGAAGTGGCATCTGGACAGCCCTTTGTAGGTGCTGATTCTATAAGTCAGAAAATCCCCTCCCCGTGTGGAGGGCTCCCCCATCCTCCTACTCTGGCCACTGTGCTCTAACAGGACGCTTTTGGCTTTGAGTAACGGGAAGCCCAACACAGAATGGCTTGAGCTCTAGAGAATTTACAGTCCCATAAAATGAGATGTCCTGAGCCTGGGCAGTTCAAGGATGTCTTAGGGGACCCTCTGTCCTGCTGTCCCCAGCCACACTCTACGGAAGGAGATCCTCCCTTCCTGAGAGCCAGGAGACCTTCCTGAAGCCCCTCAGTGGCCCTCCTTCATGGGTCACCCGGCGGCTGTGCATTTGGCCAATCTGATGTCTCCTGTTCTGGAGCAGAAAGGGGGTTTGCCAGGACAGGATAGGGCTGGACAAGGGGGATGACTGCTCAGGTGACCATCTTTCTTTAGTGGGATGGCAAGGAAGGGACCCCTTCACTCAGGCGCTTTGTGAGCAGGGCCGGGGCCCACACACAACACTGCGTCGTTGAGGGCTCTGTGCCTTGTCAGCCCGAGGTGTGGATCCCTGTGACTTTCCCACTCAACTCATGGTGGGAAAGGGTGCTGCGCCGGAAGTAGCAGCAGCGTCCCTGGCACTGACCCCGTTTGCTTTCTAGGGGTCAGAAGGGTTAGGCTGGAGTCAGACCTCTGGCTGTCTGCAGAGGGAGAAGGCCGGGAGGCGGGCTGTTTTTCACTCACCCACAGGAGCGTCCCCTGCCCTCTCCTCCTGGGGTCCCCTTGATGTGACCTGCTCATTTTCCTCTCTCCCCTTCCTCCCTCCCCTGCTCTGTGGTGCTGATTAAGTCCTTCTGCCCCTTGGTAGATGGGCACAGAGGGGAGCTGGCCGTGGGCTTCCCCCAACCTTGGACTAACCAGCACAGAACATTTTGACCTCTGAAAAGAAGACGTTTTGTGTGTGCCTGTGTGTTTCTGGGGTATCAGGAGCACTAGGCTGCAGCTGTCATGTGTGTCGTTCCTCAAGAGTTGTCGGAGGCCTTGGTTTGGTGTTTGTGGGCTGGTGCCCTCTGGGCAGCTCTGCTCTGCCCTACTCTCTGAAGAAGTTTCCCTAGAATGTGGCTGTGCAGCCTGGTGGCAAGACCGACTGGGGCACCGACTCGGGCTCCAGCTCTAGGCCTGGCTCCGGCCCCTGTCAGCTATGTGGCCTGGGCACTGGACATCAGCTCTCTGCACCACATCTCACCCTGCCCATCTCACAGAGTCTCCAAGAGTGTCGTGAGTGCTGGTCTTCCCTCCGCCCTCACAAGGGCTCTCCGGTGTTCCAGGATGCCAGGGTGGGCCCTCCATTGCTCACACAGCTCACAGATTCTTTCTAGCACTTGCACTATGACCTCCTCATCTCATCAAGCCGCACATGCAAGGCCTTTCTGGGCAACCTGGCCCTTGAGGGTTCATATTTGCTTTTGCATGTGAAGCAGACTTGATAGGAGTGGGAGTGAGAGCGAGGGCTTGATGAACACAGGAGAGCTGGGCCGACCTTCTCTGTCACTGGACTTTTGTGGCAGACCTGGGGCCTCTGATCCCCAATTCATTAGGGTGGTCGGTTATGGAACAAAGACTGGACTCTAGCTGCAGCCACCATCCCTGGGGGGAGGAGGGAGGGAAGCCTGCAGAGGAAGCAGGGTGCTCACCCCACCTGCCAGGGTGGGGCTCCTGGTGGTAACTAGTGCTTCCTGCGGCAGCACTGTCCTGAGGGCTCTTTACCCAGAGTGAGTACCTCCCTTAGTTGATTCTGTTGTTATTCCCATTTCACAGAAGAGCAGCCCAAGGCACAGCAAGAAAAGTAATCCAACCAAGGCTGCAGGGCTGGTGGGTGTGGCAGGGGGGAGGGCTTGAATTCTGGAAGTTAGGCTCTGGAGTCCCTGTCCCTAACACTGCCATTCCTGTCCTGGGCCAGCCCTCTTGATTTAGCTCCTTCTTGCTGTGGTAGAGAACCTGAGGCCCAGAGAAGTGTATCTACTTGGCCAGAGCCACACAGCAGGTTGGTAGAGCGATGTGTGGAGCACGGTGAGGTGAATTCTGTGTGCAGGTTGGTGGTCACCCTTGCTCTGGGCTCTCAGCTCTGTCTCTACCTGGCTCTCTTGTGTGGTTGGCCCTTATGCGTGTAGGGCATACCACTGCCACACTGCGGGGACATGGGGGTACATCCCTTCTAAGCGGTGCCTCTGACGCCTTTGAGGCCTTTCCCCACCTTGTAATGCGAGGCGGGCACCAGGGAATGCTCTTGTAGCCCCTGGGAGGGCTGGGTGCGTGTCCCTTGGCCTCCAGGCCCTTTGCGTCCCTGTGCGGGTGCTCTGCGGTCACTCTGAATGCCTACCAGCAGGCATCCAACAACTCATGTGCACGAAAGAGTTAATGGTGGATCCATTTGCTTCCTGGCCCTCTCTTCAGCTTTCCCAGGGAAAGGGCGGGAACAGGGAGACTTTATCTTCAGAGGAAGGGGTGGGTGGGGGAGCAGGGTGCTCTCCTGCAAAGGCACCTCCATGTTTAATTCCTCCACTTCTGCAGCCCAGCTGTTGGGAGCAGAGGGTGGGAGAGGGTTTCCAATAAGCAAAGAGGATGGAATGAATGTGAGATTCATTACTGGGATTTGGCAGAGCAGAGAGCCTCACTTTCTCCCCTGAGATGGGAGGGGGCGGGGGTGTTGGGCAAGTACCCCTCCCCGGGGTGGGGGAGCTGCTTCCCTGGGCTGTGGCCCCCTCCTTCCCGCAGAACCTCAGCCTGGGGTCATCGTCCCACCCGCCCCCACTGGAGGGAGTGGCTGGCATCTGGCCCTGCCACTTAACACCTTTTCTGCTGTACTCTGGCCTGGCCTCTCTGTAGAGGCTGGGGTTGAGGTGGGTGAAAGCTGCTTTGGGGCAGCCAGCCTGGTGATGGAGGGCAGGGAGTGAAGGCCCTGGGGCTCCTGCAAGGTGAGCTTACCCTCCTGGCCTTGGCAGGACACTGAAGAGAAAGGCAGATAGAGGCAGGCTGTCAGGAATGTCCCAGGCATCTCTTAGGTGGGAGAGTGTGACTGGGCTTTAGAAGTTTTGTTTGGGGTGGAGGAGTAGAGGGCACAGAAGGCACTGTGGGTAAGCACTGTGCACTGGTCCCCTTCCTCAGTTTGCAGAGGAAGAAATGGGCCAGAGAGGCCAAGTTACTTTTCCCAGGCCACACAGCCTGGCCAGCCTGGGTCAGTGGGCATCCTCTGTGTCAACGACGCCCCATGTGGCAGCTGCCATGGTACTGTGACCTGGGGCACTTTGGTCTCTCATGAGCTCTGGCTGTCTTATGCCAGCAGGACCCCATGAGGGAAGCAAGATGCAGAAGTGGGTGGAAATGAAAAGTCTGGAGAGAGGTGAGTCCTCTGTGGTTTGCCCTGAGTCCAGGACTAGTGGCCTGGTTCCCAGGGACAGAGCACTGGCTCTCCCCATGTGCCCCAACCCCACCAGTTACCCCCCACTCCAGGACCTCCCCATGGGAAACTGGAATGACCTGGGCTCAGAGACAGTACATTCATCTGGCCAGACAGGTGGCACCCTTTATGGAATCAACTGTCTCTTATGAAGGGAAGGGGACTCTCTGTACTCTTGAGGGTTTCTTGCCCATCAGGGACCAGGTAAGGGCAGTAGACCACTCTGGTATTCTAACGCAGGCATCCTCAAACTACAGCCTGCGGGCAACATGCGGCCCGCCTAGGACATTTATCTGGCCTGCTGGGTGTTTTTGCTACTGCTGCCTGTCCTGCTTAGCAGCTGACTCATCCTGGGGCCTGCAGTCCGGCCCTCCAGCGGTTTAAAAACTTTGAGGACCCCTGTTCTAATGGTTCTGGCAGGGAGGCTGCACATGGGCCGACCATCACCATCACTCCTGGTCACCCTTCTGTGGTAGCCAAGTGCCACGCTGACAGAGCCTAGGTGAGCCCCATGTGTGTCCTGGGAAAATCATTTGTCAGGAGCTAAGAATGGAGCTCCTGTCCTCGGAGGGTCTCCCGCCCCTTCCAGTGCCCTGTCTTGCAGTTCTGCTGCCTGTGGGCACCTCCAAAAGCTTCTTCTGCGCCCTTCCCCGGGTCAGAGGTAACACTGGGAGCACTGGCTTAGGCTGGTGACTGTGGCTGGTTCTTGGCTCCTGGCCCTGTCGTGTGCTATGTCTCCTGCGGCTGGGCATGGACAGGGAACCCATAACCCATCAGTGTCATGTGGGGCATGTCTGTTGGAGGGCCCGGGGCCTCCTGGCCTTGTTAGCAAAAGGAAGTGATGGTCAGGAATGGCTGTCAGGACACGGACAAGACTGTGATGAGGGAACAGATGGTCACAGAGCCATTCACAGGCCGGGCTCCACTCCAAGTGCCACACACACACTGCTTCCCTCCACATGGCAGCTGCGAGGAGGCTCCCTGGCCTGCTCCCCACTTCCGACATAACAGGACCCCTTGGCTCCAGACTGATGGAGCCAGGACTTGCCCCTGAGCAGGTGGCCTCTGGGGCTGGGCTTCTGCACTTCTCCCTCCAGCACCTGGGTAGTAGAGCAGCAGAATAAGGACCCCAGACATGATTTGTGCCCTAATCCCCAGCACCAGGAGATGTGCTGGATGGTAAGGCGGAGAGTTAGCCTACAGACGGACTAGGGCTGCTAGTCAGCTGTTAAAATAGGGAGGTTACCCTGGACGGTCCCTGCAGGCCCCCCGTAAGTCACAGAGTTTCTTCAGAGTGGCAGAGACTGCCGAGTAGTACAGCGTGAAAAGGACTTGATGGAGGAGGGAGTCCGCGAGCCAAGCAATGTGGGCAGAAAATGCAGGAAACATTCTCCCTGGAGCCTCCAGAGGGAACGTAGCCCTGTGACACCTCGGTTTCAGCCTGGTGAGACCGTGTTTTAAGCCACCTGTTACTGCTGTAGCGTTCTACAGCCACAGCAGGAACTGTAACATAGTCAGCTCCCACCCTGGAGGAATTAGGGAGAGATTCTCTTAGGTATCTCAAGCCATGGAGATTTGGGGTTCCCCTAGATGCTTCCAGCTTTGGAAGGCTTGCCCTCGGCTGGGTGGGAAAGAAACAGTGGCAAAACCATTTCCGCGTTTTGCAGATGGAGGCGAGGGTGTGGGCCATGCACATGCTTCCTCCTTGTGTGGCTTTTTTTTTTTCAGACTTAGAATTCTGTAGCTGAAAGAGACTTTAGAATTGTCTGCTTCACTTGCAAGTGAGGAGACTGAGGCCCAGGGAAGTTACGTGACCAGCCCAGGGTCATGCAGGGAGCTCGGGGCAGGTTTCTCAGCTCCTGGCCCAAAGTGTCTTCCTTCCTGGCCAGGAAGGAGGGTTATAGGGAGTGACATTGAAGGCATGGCTTCAGGTCCCTCTCTCGTCTACTGCCTGCAGTCACATGTCCTCACTGGCTTCTCTGAGACTCTGCTTCCTGCAAAATCAGGTCCTCTTTTAGGCCTCAGCAGACCATTCTCATAACTTGCCAAGTGCTGCCAAATCCCCCTGCCTGGTCCCCATTTGTCCCATTACCACTGTCTTTTAACTTTCCTGTGTCCCCCTTGAGTCTGAGGCCTGAGCAGGCAGGGCCTATGTCCGTGAGGTGCTCTGGGACCCTGCTCCTGATGCTGCCAATACTGGGGGGACAATGGGAGCCTCGGTACCTAGGTAAAGCATGAAGAAATGAGGCAACAGTGTTCCCGCTTGGAACTTGCATACAGTGATCAAGTACAGCATTTTACATCTCTGACATGCCTTTAAAAGAGAACTTTCCCAGATATTTCCAGCTTCTGCACCACTGGGGTTTTAAGGCACCGGCTGTTGGATGCGTGAAAGTCATTGTCAGTGAGCCGGTTCTGCTTATTCCTTTTTTCACTTCCAACTCTGAGTAGCTCAGAGCGGCTTCTGCCTCCCTCCTGGCTGGCTCCCGCCCACTCACGCAGGGAGGAGGCGGGAAGCGAGTTCGGATGCTGCCAGGCTCCCAGGTACCAGGGGGACGGGAGCGGCTCTCCCTTTTCTCTCTCTGTCACTTTCCCTTTCCCCTTTTTGGGATGAAAACACCTCCTCTCAAGGCTAAGAAAGTTGCCCAAAGCCGCCCAGCTGAGCAATGTGGAGTCAGATTTGAACTCTAAGCCCACAAGCCTGTTGCCCAGATGAGATGCACAGCTGGGTGGTGGACACCTCAAGACCTTGGCAGGTTTCGTAGCCCCTGAACAGGGAGAGTCTGGCACAAAGGACCAGCCAGGAATATGGTCCCCGTCCCTGAATAAACAGGCACAGGTGCTGTTCCAGAGGCTTCACAGCCCCAGTGTCTTGAGCTCCTGGCTCTGGGAAGAGAGAAAGCAGAGCAGAGGGCTGGGCTGGTTTGGACCTGATTCAATAAGCATCTCAGTTTGCCACGAGAGAGGGTTTCACCTGTGTCCTACACCCCCAAGAGCAGGTCTGGGGTTGATAAAGTCTCATGTGGGGCAGCTTGAGCAGCCATCAGACCTCAGGCTGGAGGAAAAAACAAGGCTTTCTCTGGCCAGAGGTATTTTCTGCCAGTTCATGAAAACAGGCCTGGAGTGGCTGGCCCCTCCTTGCTCAGATGCTTTTTGTGGTTTTCAAAGAGGTTTTATGTTGTTAACTCACACGATCTTCTCCAAACCCTGAAAGGGAGGGCAGGAAGTTTGAACAACGGCCTCTCCAGAAGCCAAACAGCAGGTGGATTTATTGCCCTTCATTTAGGGGTAAGTAAACTGAGGCTCAAGGCGGTCATGACGTCTCTGGGTCACCTGGCTGTGTCGCTGCCGAAGAGATCACTGCCAGTACAGCTGAAAGTTTCGCTTTCAGCTTTCAAACACGTGTTCTACCTCAGACGGTGAACAGCTGGCTGCCCCTAGCCCAAGAAATAAACATTTGCTAGTCCCATTTTGTTCCTCCCAGCAAGCCCGACTGGCATCCCTTTGGGACGGAACATCCTGCAGGTCCTGCTTCCCCAGACTTTTTGGGAATCCAGCTCTAAATTGCTGGCCATGGTGGGAAAGGTGAAGAGGTGCAGTGAAGAGGGGGAGTTTTTGTAGGTGTGGGGAAGAAAATCTTTTCCTCTACTCCAGGCGTCCTGAAACTACGGCCATGGGCCACATGCAGGACGTTTATCTGGCCTGTTTATCTGGCCCGCCTGGTGTGTTTGCCGCCACTGCCTGTCCTGCTTAGCAGCCGACTCGTCCCAGGGCCCCTGCAGTCTCGCCCTCCAACGATCTGAGGGACAGTGAACTGGCCCCCTGTTTAAAAAGTTTCAGGACCCCTGCTCTACTCTCTTAGGTTCTGTGGTTGGGGAGTCTGTAAATTAAACTGACCAAAGACCGATTAACAAGAGAAAAGACATTTAATCGTGTACATGTGAGATTTCACAGAAAAATGTCAAAATGTCATTCAAAGGGCCAGTTGGAATTTAGGGCCTATATACTGTCTTAATAGGGGAGGGGGTGGGAAGAGCATATTTACAGGAAACAAATGACTTTTTGGAAAACTGAATAGGCCCTTAGGAGATGAGATGGGAGGTACGATAGTCTCCCTAGTGACCACCTCTGTCTAGGTGTGGTTTGAAGACTTCTCAGCTCTTGTGATAAGATTAGCTTTCCTGGCTCTGCGCCTGTGGCTCAAGTGGCTAAGGCGCCAGCCACGTACACCTGAGCTGGCAGGTTTGTATCCAGTCCGGTCCTGCCAAACAACAATGACAGCTGTAACCAAAAATTAGCCGGGGGTTGTGGCGGGTGCCTGTAATCCCAGCTATTAGGGAGGTGGAGGCAGGAGAATCGCTTGAGCCCAGGAGTTGGAGGTTGCTGTGAGCTATGATGCTATGGTACTCTATCCAGGATGATAGCTTGAGGCTCTGTCTCATTAAAGATTAGTCTTCCTGGTTCCTCCCAGGGAGGAGATTTATGACAGCTAAGTTCTTCTGAGTGGAGTAGGGGTATAGCAGGCTCTGCTTTTAGGCCAGGGGTCCTCAAACTTTTTAAATGGGGCCAGCTCACTGTTTCTCAGACCATTGGAGGACCAGACTGTGGGCCCCGGGACGAGTTGGCTACTAAGCAGGACAGGCAGCGGTGGCAGGGCCAGATAAATGTCCTAGGCAGGCTGCATGTGGCCTGTGGGCCGTAGTTTGAGGACGCCTGTAGGCAGATAAAAGATCTCAGCAACTTATATCCCTAGTGCTCAAAATAACTCATGCCGCAGTGATATAGTCTAGACCCCTTCAAGGGTGTCTTTGATCCCTTGCAAGGCAGCAGGGGTGAGCATTCCCAACCAGGCAGCAGGCAGTGTGGCGACCCTTCATAAAAATCCCAACCACGTATTGTGTGTTGAATTGGCAGGTGCCTTTTTGCTGTGGTTTGGGCAGCAGAAACTGCACAGATCTTTGGGTCTAAACCCAGTTCTCTGTTAGAGCCAAGGATTTTGTGCTGGTTCATTTCAATTCTGCAGCTGGGGCCAGGGGAGGAAGGCGTTAAACCTTAGAGCGACAGAAGTTGCTTTAGATAGCAAGGGAGCCATGGGCCCCACCCACCTCCTGCACCCCTGTGTCTCTTGGGGATGTTTAGCTCTGAAATTTTACCGTGACCTTGAGAGGTGTGTGTCTCAGGGGTGTGTATGTGTCTGTCTGTTAGTCGCAGCCAGCAAGGTCCTCGAATGCCAGGGATGAACTTGAATTTTAGCAGAGGAATCATAGAAGCTGTTGGGGGTGAGGAGGAGCAACAGAATAGGAGGGGTCACCCAGCAGGGCCCTGCACAGGTGGGAGAGAACCAGACAGGAAGTGGGTACAGGTGGGGTCTGAGCATGGCCAGGCCTGAACCCATGGGCTGGGCAGGAAGGGGCTGATGTGAGGCTGGGAGGAAGTGACCTCTAGGACTGGGAGTGGGGGCAACAGTGGGTGCCTGAGTTAGAAGTGGGGAGAGCTGAGCCAGGAAGCTGGGGACAGAGGTGTGGTCACCCCAGGAGACTATGTGGGAGTGAGGAGACCCTGGGAACCATCCACACCCTGAACCAGGGAATTTGGGGAAGAGCTCTTTCATGCTGGTCAAATACTGCCCTGAGGTCAGAGAGGGTGGGACTGGATGTTGGCCTGGGGGAGTTTTTCAGGAGCCTAGTTTAAACAGCAGGATGAGCAGACCCCAGATGTTGCCAATTAAGGACTGAGTGGGTGGGTGGAGGGAAGACAAGTTGCAATGTAGACCAGCTTTTAAGAAATCGGGTTGTTTGGACAGGGAGGGGTCCTCAGTAGCTGGGTCAAAGAGAAAGAGGTTTTTTTGTTTTTGACACTGGGGCATCCTGAACATTCTCCTAGGCTGAGTGAGAAAGAACCAGAAGAAAAAGAAAGATGTCCTGAAAGTGACCGAGCAGCCAGTGCAGTGCAAGCAGCTGCCCTGCCCGTGCTGGGGAAATGTTGCAGGGGCCATTCCTTCCCACCATGCCTGCCAGGGACAGCAGGGGCTGCCGGGTGCTGCCAGCACCTTCTCCAGGTCGGCCTGCAGGAGGCCAGTGGGCTGCCTTTGGGTGTTGCGGCTGCAGGAGCACATCAGCCCTCAACCCACACCCCTGCTTGCCCAGCCCTGCCCCTTGCTCCCCAGTGCAGGAGCCCAGCCACTGGCCACAGAGAAGAGTGAGGGATATTTTTCTTGGCATTGGATGGGAAGCATCTGCTGCATCCCACAGGGGTCTTGCTCAGGGTGGATTGGAAAAGACTTGACAGGGAGGCTGAGCTTTGTGCTGGCAACCTGGCTTCGCAGTGGCCAAGGAGCCTGGCAGGGGGAGATGAAGGGCCTGGGACCTCTGTGTGTGCACATGCGTGTGTGTGTTTGCGTCTGTGTGTATGCTCACATGCATGTGTTGGCCGTTGGTGGAGGCGGAAGGTCTGAAAACCACATCCCCTTTCTCCTGCTGCTGCCGTGTTACTGTGTGCTGGAGCAGCAGGTGGGTGTCCCTGCACTTCCTGGCAGGTGTCAGCCTCTGAGGCAGTGGTGTCCCCTTCTCAGTTGGCGCTTGGAGGTGGAGTCCTGACTATTCCCTGCAGTTTCCAGAGTAGGCCCCTGCTTCAGGACAGGCTTACTGATGCTGTCACCTCCCCTGTGACCCTTGTGTTGGGAGCATCCTCAGAAAGACAATGGAGCTGCTGGCAGGTGGATGGACAAGTGGCGAGCACACCACCAGGCCTTATTCCCCGGCTGCCAGCTGGTGCCCAGCACAGGGGCACTTTTTCTGCTTTGGGACGTGTCTTTGTGGATGTGGCTCAGGCTCAGGGTAGCCCAGGAGCAGCAGTCTTGGAAAACCAGGGTGGATCTCGTTGGGGGTTGGAAGGACTTGAGTGCATTTTCCTCCCAGCTCAGAGTGCCCCTCATCTGTTCAAGTTATCTCCTACATTACTGGGGGTGGAGGTGCGGCCTGGGCTGTTACCCTCCCCAAACCTGGGGCTCATAGCTCTGAAGGTAACACGTCTGAAATAAGTCTCACCTGGCTGCAGCCAAAGTGTGGGCAGGCCCGGCTCCAAGGGGCTGCAGGGGAGAATCCCTTCCTGGCCTGTTCCAGCTTTGGTGCCCGCTGGCCTACTTGGCTCATAGCTGGATCACTCCCCTTTCTACCTTAGTCATCACAAGGCCTCTTCTCCATAGCCAGACCTCCTGTTCTCTCTTAAGGACACTTGTGATTACTTTAAGTCCCACCTAGATATCTCTTCATCTCACTATCTTCAGTTACATCTACAAACCCCTCTCCAGTGTCAGGGAACTGCACAGGCTGGGGAGGGGGTGTTATTCAACTTCCTGATTTGCATAGGACCCTTTTGGCTTTAAGGTACAAAACAATAAAACAGGCTCAAGGGGACAAAAAGACAACATTAAGTACATTTTTAATTTTTTTACTATGTTAAAATACACAGCACATAAAAATCACCATCAACGTTTAGTGCACACACGGGGTTGGGTCACCATCTCCACTATCTCGTGCCAGAACTTTTTCACTTCCCTGAAAGGAAACCTCATCCCCCCAGCCCTTGGCAGCCACCGGTCGGATTTCTGTCTCTATAAATTCTCTTTTAGTAAATGCAATTCTGTGTGACTTTAAAATAAATAAACACCAGCACCATGAGTTAGTTATCAGAAGGATACACGCAGGGGAGCCGGGCGGGGAATACCTGGGCCTCTGGAAAGGCAGGCATTGAAGGACTTGGATGTGTTACACTTGCCTCCCCTTGTTCCTCTCTTGGGGTCTCCACCACGTGTCCTTTTTTTGCAGATGGCGCCAAATAGTTTTGTACCCCCCAAGTCTGCATAACCTGTAAGCTTCAGGGCTCTCCATAAAAGTTCTTAACTGCTGGGGGAAATCCCAGTGGTCTAGCTCACCATGACAAGCCAGTGTCGGCTGCCTTTGAGTCAGGGGTTTGTCCAGCCTGGGCACTTGTGAGCCAGGTGAATAGATGGGGACACCCTGGGAGAGGGATGAGTAGGCAGTGGCAGTGACTGATGTCTTTGGAGTAGTCTAAATGATGCTTAGCACCTGTCTAGCAAAGGAGAAGCTTAGAGAAATGTGCCCAGGATATCCCCAGGAGAGGGACTCTGATGTAGGGATCTGTGGTATCAGCACGGTGTGTTTCATCTCACCGTGTCCTGTGCACCCCTACATGTGGCCTGTAGGCATGGTTGGTGCTGAAAAGAGCCTGTGGGGGCCTCAAGTAGCAACACGGCCCAAATCATATTCTCTGATGATCTGGTGTGATCCCAGGATAAAACTGAGGGAATGGAGAGCTGTCCTGTCCAGCACAGTGGCCACTGGCTCTGTCTGGCTGTCCCTGATCGAGAGGTGCTGTGAATATCAGACACACACTGGATTTGAGAGTCTCAGTGTGGAAAAACAAAAGTGAGGTACCGTGGTCATTTTTATATTGATTACATGTTGAAATGGTGATGTTTTGGCTATGTTAGGTTAAGTAGAACAGATTAAAGTTAAGGTCACTTGTTTCTTTTTAGATTTTATTTATTTGCTCATTCATTCAGTCATGTATTTTTTGAGACAGAGTCTTACCTGTTGCCCTGGGTAGAGTGCCATGGCATCACTGTAGCTCTCAGCAACCCCAAACTCCTGGTTTTTGAGTGATCCTCTTGCTTTAGCCTCCCAAGTAGCTAGGACTACAGGCACCACCAAGATACCTGGCTAAGTTTTTCTTTTCTTTCCTTTCCTTTTTTTAATATTAACACCAGGTTTCCATCTTGCTCAGGCCGTTCTCCAAATCCTGAGCTCAGGCAATCCACCTGTTTCAGCCTCCCAGCGTGCTGGGATTACAGGCATGAGCCACTGCACCCAGCTTCTTCTTACCTTTTATAATGTGGTTACTAGAAAATTCAAGGTTGTACCTGTGCCATGCACAGTACAGGTGTGACCAAAGAGACTTCAGGCTGCTCTCCCTGGATACGTGGTGTGGGCCGAGTGGCAGGGGGTTCTGAGCAGTGCTGGAGGACAGAGTGGGTTCCCTCTCCTGTGGTCTGGAGACCCTCACCTGGTGACTCGCAAGGGAGCACTGCAAGAGGGGCATCCACTAGGCAAAGCACCCAGGCTGCCCACCTCCCAGGCCAGGAATCTGGAGGCATGGGATGGGAGGAGGGCAGGCCGTTTGGTGCAGGGGTCTATGGGGCCAGACTGGGCCGGGGCAGGGGGGACAAACGGTGACCTAGATAGAAGGAGGTTTGGAGAGTAGCATGAGGGTCCAGAGGAGACTTCTGCCTGTGGGGCAGGTGTGGGGTGGAGGCAGAGTGTTGGAGGCCAGACATGAGTCCCTCCTGGCGTCCTTCTTCCCTGGTTCCTGGATTTTCCCTGTAGAGCTCATTGGGCTGGGCTCTGGGTGTTGGAGACGACAGACCCTCCCCATTGCCTGTCCTGGGGAAGTCAGTTGTTAGAGGAAAGGGAAGCTGAGCATTAAGTGGCTGCTCTTCCCGGTCCAGAAATCCCCATCTTGCTTAACTCTGGGGGCTGGAGCTGAGGGGTGCACGTTTTACAGATGAGGAAGGTCAGAGTCCACAGATGTTTGACTTAGAAACCCCCCCCCGTCTCTGGGCTGACCCTGGTCTCCCTCCTGTTGCCATGGGAACAGGGACTCAGACCTGCACTGCTGCCCTGATGCTCCTCCAGCTCCAGGCAGCAACTCCTCGTGGCTGTTCAGAGTGAGCATGTGGAGGGGTGTGGGACAGCAGCCCCCAAAGACTTTATGGCAACCCTCAAGACCAGTAGGTCTTCAGGGGAGAGTGGGGCATCAGAAGTGGGGAGCAATGACTGCTTCTGAGGACTTGCTGGCTTATGAGATGCCCAGAGAGTATCCAGCTGGATGTGGGCAGCCTGCCTTTGTAGTCAGTGGAGTGGGTGCCCTGAGGCATCAACCACCAGTCAGGTGGGGGAATGTAAAAGTGTGTGGAGCCCCATGAAGGGCCAGCAGAGGGGCCACCGCCATGAACACAGTTTTGTGAATTCAGCCACTATCCCTAGGAGGGGCCCTCCGGTGGAATCCCCCAAGGCTCCTGACAGTGAACTTCCTGCCCCCAGCAGGCCCAGGGACCAGCCCCTTCTGCTACGTCACTCGAGCCTGGGAGTGACTCTGTGGGGTCAGAGGTCGTGGCTTTGAGCTGAGTCTGGCAGATCCCAGTGTCCAGGCCCAGCCCTAGTAGGATCAGCTCCCTCCTCTGGGGAACCCCTCTCCCTGTGCCCTGCGAGTCCCAGAACATCATGGAAGCTTGTGGGGAAGTGGGAGGAGGCAGAGGCTGACTCACTGGCCCCCCAGGGGCTGGAGAAGCTGGAGGAGCCAGATCCTGATCCGAGGAATCTAGAGGTTCCAGGGGGAGGAGCTCAGGGTGAGGCCTGGCCACTGCCCCTTCCCCTCCTGTCTTGGCTGGCACAGCATGCCCAGGTAGACGACAACTGGGGTGGCTGCACGCAGACCTCAGCTGCCCAGAAGCCTGGCTGGATGGCTCAGGCCGTTAGGTCAGCAGACAGCCCAGGTGTGGGGGTATCTGAGCATGTGGGGGGTTGGATGGGACAGGAGAGAGGGTGCTCAGGGCAGTGTTGGGTCTGTGGCTCTCCATGGCTGGGCAGCCTCTTCCTCCTGTTCATGGATGGCTCCTGGTCACTCTTCAGGGGGTGGGGACTCTGAGGCTGGCTCCTGGTGCCTCACGCAACCCGGGTCAATGCTGTTCCAGCACTGGCAGAGGTGCCCCTCTCCTCTCCTGCTCCCCTACCCTGCCCCCTTGTAGCAGCTCCTGCCGAGCCTCACTTCCCAGGCTGCTGCGGTCCCTCCCTACCTCTGCCCCGCGCTCTGGGAGGTTCCTTGTTCCTCGGCCACAAAGCCCCTTTGATCCTCTGCTCGGCTCCGAGCCATGTGACCCGGTGGGCGGGCCGGCCGCGGTGCTCGGCGTCCAGCGCTGCCGACTCTCAGCTGCTGGGGTGAGTCTCGTTCCTTTGTTCTCCCCAGTCTTGCACCGCAGCTGGGGGGCCTCCAGGGGGTGCAGCCACTGGGGGTGCATCCCCCGATGCCTGCAGCAGCAGTGGGGCTAGGAGCCTTGCCACCCCCGGCCCGGGCTTTGGGCGGCAGGACAGCCCTGGGTCCCAGGGAGAGGGGTGGCTGGGAGCTCGGTCTCCACGAGGGGACCAGATTTTCGGTCGCAGAATAGAAGAAAAGGGCTTTGTGTGGTCACAGCTATCTCTTTGTAAATATTTGGCCAACTAAGCTGAGTGGTTAAGTTCTCCTCCTGTTGGGAGTTTCTTGGACTGAGTTTCCCGTTTGCAATGGGCTTCCCTGACTTGCAGGAGGGCTAGAAAGAAATGTGAATTGGCCACCGCTTTCTCTTAAAATCACTCCACTGGGATGCTCAGATCGTCAGCCCTTTGGGCTCCTGAAGACGTCCTGCAGATTACTTTTGAGAGGCACTAGAAATGCAGGCAGGGCGCGGGCTCCGGGTTCCTGGGATGGACTTGGACTGAGCCAGGGCAAGCCGGCAGGGGTGTTGCTGGGGGCTGGAGTGCATGTGCCTTCTAGAGAGGAGAGTGTGAGTGTCTGATTTCCAGAGCCCTGTTGGGGGGCAGGGGACAGGGCTTGTCAGCCAGCTGGGATGTTGGGAGAACCCCAAGACCAAAACCTCCGTAGCCAACATAGGATGTGGGGCTCTTGCACCAATGCAGGGAGGGACAAGGTGCTTGTGAGGCAGGGAGTCAGTGCCGTCTGAGCTTGAACTTCTTCCCAATATCCCCTGGGGACTGAATCCGCTCAGCCTTTGGCTTCATCCCTGTCCCTTCTCTCTTTCCTATCTGATGTGGAATCTGCTGCATTTTGTCAGAGGTTTGGGGAGCATCTGTGGCCACCAGAGAGAAGTTTAAATTCTTTGCCCCCCGGAAGCAGGCCGTGTGAGGTGGGAGGGTGGGGGGTGTGGTTTCTGGCAGATCTGTTCAGGGCGCTGGAATTTGATTCAGATCTCACACAGAAAAACCCGTTAGAGGAGGAGGAGGTGGAAAAGTCCCTGATGATGGGTGTGGCTCTCCTCTGTCATTCACTGTTGCTCTACCTTGAAACTTATAACAGCCTCCTAGTGTTTACATAAATGTCCTTCTCTTTGCTCAGCTCCCCCTAGCCACCCAAGGGGCTTCTTTTTAGAAAATGGAAAGAAGGTATTTAACCACGAGGTAGGATTCATTCCTGCTTCTCCTGGGGTCTCCTTTGGGCCAAGATGTGACTGTAGGAGGTGTCCCTGATGCTGTTCACCTTTTAAACGCCCATTTCTGGGGACCTGTGTTGCTGTGGAGCCCTGGCCAATCTTCCTGTCCTTTGGCCATTTCTGTGTCAAGACATCTGCGACACTGTTGTGTCTGTGTCCACCAGCCCCTGCTCCAGTGGGTGGCTGTCTCGACAGTGATGGGGAAGTTCAGCTGGCGTGTGGAAACAGCCTACTGTGCGCATCTGTGGTGGGGGAATGGGGCATCCTGAGATGGCATAGACAAGACTTCTGTCCTGCCGGGCCCTGTTCGCATGGGAAGTGCTGTGGTCTCACGGCCATCCTAAGTCAAAGTTGAGTCTTCTCTGGGCCTGTGGGGTCACTCTCTGAGTGCCAGACCCACTGCCCTGGACTTGGAGGACAGGTTTCCCAGGGTTCTTGCTCCAGAAGCCCTGTTCCCAGTTGGGCAACCAGAGTCTCTGGGTTGACTAGCTCCCCACCCCCAGCCCCAGTCCTCCCCAACTTCCTGTTGTGCGCAGGCTGTGCTTGTCAGATAGGGGAGGCACCCTTCAGCCCCACCAGCCTGGGGCAGCCTGTAGCTTCCCTGCTGGTGTCGAAGGTCTCCTTAAGCAGCTGGTCGCCATAGTCACCGTGCTGCACTTCCGTTATCTGATTCCCTGTGCATTTCAGCCTTGTGCTGGCTTTCCCATACCACCCCGGATGTCACTGGGCTTCCGCCCTCTCGCACTGGCTGAGTGTGTGGGAAGAACCACTTTACTTTAATGGATGAGGGATAGGGCTGGTGCTCACTCAGTGTCCTCCCCACCGCCCCCACCATGGCACGGGTCATCCAGGCCAACTGGGCTTTGGAAAGGCATGGGGTTTGTATAGCCTAGGGCTGGCCATCCGGAAGGCCCCAGCTTCCCACAGACCAGATTTTTGGGGAAGGGAAGATGCTTCCTGCAGAACTCACAGACCTTGGCGGGGCCTCCTCACCAGACATCTGCCTCCAGCCCTGAGCTTTGATTTGCTCCTAACCTGGTTCCTTGAACAGGTAGGGACCTGTTCCCAGGCGCTCAGAGGAGCCTTAGGAAGCTTTCCCAGGAACATTCCCTTCCCATGTTGAGTTTTATGAGGAATTGGCTGCAAGGGTCTAATTACAGCCCAGTGAGGGTCCCTCTCGCCCCCACTTGGGAGGTGGGGGAGGTTCTGGTACACCCAGCGCCCCAGACTCTCAGGGGCTTATTAAGAGACTAGTCTGGAGCCTGCACGGCGTGGGGGGGTCGCCCTACTGGGCTCAGCCTAGTCCTCTGTCATCAACACTGAGGATGGTACGCTGCCCACGGTGCTCTGACGGGCACAGGAGAGAGGCACCCTGAAGCTGCAGCCCCCTGCAAAACTCCCCACACAAGCCTGCAGAACAGAGTTAATGATCTACTGAGTGGGGGTGAAGGGAGCTGGGCCTTGGTTTTGCTAGCGGGGGCGGAGTTAGTGTGAAGTGCCTGGAAGATGATAACCCATCTGCCCTCTGCCCAGCTGGCTGGCTGAAATGCAATTTGTAAATGCTTTTCATTCGGGTTTAGTGACTCAGGAGCACCCCTGACTTGTCCCTCTCCTGAATCTGTAGGCAGGGGGTACCCTCTAGGGGTGCTGGCTCCCATGTGTCTGAAGCTGCACTGGGAACCCCAACTCCTGGTTGGGCATGGGGAGCTTGCTAGAGTCACCAGTGCTGAGGCCTGACGCCTGCATGGCCTTCAGGAAGGAAGTTCACAGCTGCTGTGGGGCCTTTTGCTCTGTTCTACCCAACCTGGATTACAGCACCCCCGTCCTGAGGCTCTGTCCCCCCATGCTCTGTGGGTGCCCAGTAGCTGGGTCCTTGCCTGTGTTCCCAGTGGTATGTGCACAGACACCCTGCCTCCCCCCAGATCCTTATCTCTTATCTCCCAGGCTTTGTTCCAGATGCCTGTCACCACAGGGCCAGGAGATAAATGGACAGATTCAGCCCTGAGCCCCTGCCGCCCTGCGTCCTCTCTCCCACTAGAAGTTATGTGAGGACTGTATTTTATTGATCCCTGTATCTCCACATCCTGAATACCATAGGTGCTTACACTATTAAAGTTTGAATGAATGGATGATCACCACAGAGTTTAAACTTTTGTCCAAATACTTTGTGGTTTCTGGGAGGCTGGGCCGAGTGAGCCCAACAAGAACAGCCACTCTCCCCGCTCCTCTGCGCTAGTCTCCTGGGAGAGTTTTGAGGAAAGGGTGGAAGTACAGTGTTTCTTTGGGGATTTGAGCACGTCCCCACAAAGCAGGGGCTGGGCTGGAAGACCCCTGGCCCCACTTCCCCTCCCCTGTGAGAATTGGGGTCCTTGGCATGGGACTGATGTCCTTTGTGCCTTGTTGTGAGCTGGGGTCACAAGAAACTGCTCATTGTCAGTGTCCTCTGTGGCCCTGAAGACTGATGACAGGCCAGGCAGAAGCCCTGCGGAGTCAGGGGGAGAATTGCTATTGCTTTTAGCTGGGGGGCTACAGTGGGGGTGGGTGGAGCTGGGGATGGGCAGAAAAACACACTCTGTGCAGGAAGCTGTGGAGAAGGGATTCGTAGGCTACTGGAGCAAGGGGAGCTGCGTGAGAAGCTGGTGTGGCTCTGTGTCCCCCAGATGCTCTCAGCCTCCTGACCCCGCTCCCCTGCACCAGGGCCCTCGGAGGGAGAGGGTATAGAGTGTTGGAGGCACTGCAGCCCGGCGCAAAGAACGCGCTCTGCTGATACATTACTGTTGTCACTGCTCTGTGGTTCTGCCATTAGAGTCCTCCAGTACCTGGCCCCTTTGCCCAGAGCCAGAAGTCCATGGCAAGTGCTGGGCCCTCACGGCCATGGCTGTATCCCCGTGGCCAGCCAGTTCCAGGCCTCAGAGACCAGCACCAGGCTCCCCAATGACTTAGTGAGAGTACAGCTGAATAAAGCCATCACAGAGATGGTCTGGGGACCAGGAGGTTCTAAGCTGGATTAAGGGGGTCTCTGTGGGGTCCTCAGACTCCTGCTTGTCCTCTTGGGCTCTGTGGCTCAGTGAAATAATGGGGACAGCAAAGAGAAAATTTGATGATGGCTACACAGGACCTGGTGTGGGTTGGCATCTGGTAGTACAGTGTCACCTGCTTGTATCTGGAGAGCCGAGGCCCTCGGCTGTGGCTGACCACAGGAAGCCCATGTCCAGGCTGGTCAGTGCCATGTCTACAGAGTCTCTGAGCTCCTGGTGGCTCAGTGGGCCCCTGGTTGAGAAGCATCACTGCATGGACCATGCCTCAGTCCCTAGCCCTAGCAAGGGGGACCTTGCTACAGCCCTCCATAAGCTCCCCCAGAGATACCCCATGCCTCATGCCTGATCACTCTCCTTGAGTGATTCCTCGAGGAATCAGTTAGGTGAATGGGTGGGTGAGAGGCCCAGATGACCTGGCTGGATGTTGAGTGAGTTTGGTGTTGGGCACTGGGCCTTGGCAGGGCAGTCTCTGAGCTTCTTCTTTAGGGACTAGGGTAGGTCCTAGGCCAAAGCTACGTCCTCAGACTGAATAGTCCAGAGTGGTGGAGACACGGGGGTCACACTGAATTTCCTGTTTCACAGAGTCCAGCCCACACTTCAGGGTGGGGCAGGGAGGTCTGGGTGGTCTGCAGTGTGCTTGTGCTTCTGGATCCCCCAACATGAGGGGTCTGGGTTGTGTGGCTCCACCTCCTTAGAGGGGCTGCAAGAGTCCGCAGAGAGCCCTGTCTTGGGTTGAGGGTCATTGTAATGTCCTTTGGTTGGTGTCTTCCGGATTTCTGGGCATGTGTTAGCGTCATAGCAGACCCCATCCATACATCCAGGCTGCCTTCTGTCCCGCTCTGGGCTCCTCTTCCCAACTCTGCGGAGCCTGTGCAGGTGGGGGCAAGGCCATGGGGTGGGGCAGGCCCTCCGCCCATAGGTCACCCCTGTGTAGCTGGTGGGGGGCACTCAGCAGGGCTGAAAGTCCTCAAGGGCAGCACGTGGCACAGGTCAGTTCTGAGGGCACAGAGCCTCCTAGTGAGCTCTGGCATCCCTGGGGTGGGGGTGGGGGTGCAGGCTGGAAGGTTGAAGGTCGGGGAGCAGAGGGAGCGGGTGTGGCTGGGGTGAGGGCTTCTGTAGAGTACAAGGTGGGGATACCAGGGAAAGGAGCAAAGGCTTCACTGCAGCTGATGTGGTGGGAAGGCCCAGTCCCCTTAGGAGACCTGGCCCAGGTGCCATCCCCGTCTCAGCTAACCAGGTCCCCCAGCAAGATGCTGGGAACAGGCCCCTGTCAGGAGGCCCCCAACGTGTTCCAGCCCTGGAGTCAGCTCACTGGGGACCTCCTGGCTGCCGCCCCCAGATTCAGTGAAGTCAGTTGAGGTTTGGGGAGGCAGCTCACATGGGGGAGGTGGACTCTGGCTCAGCACTCTTAAACTAACCATGTGGCCTTACATGTACTTCTTGCCCTGTCCAATCACTGTCTCTGTCTGAAAATGGAAAATAGTGGTTACCTTCGCAGCCATAAACGGAAGAGGGTCGGCAGAGGACCTGGGCACTGAGACACGCCTGCTATGTGTCACTGGCTGTGGCTGCTGCAGCTGCTGAGTCCCTGGGCTGAGTCTCTGTGTGGAAACATGCAAGGTGGGCCTTCTGGAAGCTCCTGATTCACTTAGGTGTTGAGTATGAACCCAGTTCTAGGTTAAGGTGCCTAGGAAGGCCAGGACTCAGCAAATGCTTCATGGCCCGGGAGCATCTGGGATGCAGTTCTGGGCACCATGGAATTTTGCCAGAGATCCAGGAATTGCTCAGGTGTTCGTATAGTGGGTGCGGAAAGCACCCCAGCTCACTGTGGGGCTCTCTAGTCTGCTGGGAAGGGCAGAGCCAGTGACACCACCCAAATGCTGCATTTAAAATCCAACCTGAGCCACACGGAGGCCCTCTCCTTTGGGGCCTGTGCCACCCCATGGTAGTGGGGGGCTTGCTTGAATTTTCTCTCACCCACCAAGGCTCCTGATTGTTGCTGTTAGGGTTTGGGATACGGGGAGCAAGAGAGGTTGCCCCTCTTACAGATTGGGAGTCAGGCCTGCCAGAGACAGCCCAGGAAATGCAGGGACCTCCCGTATCCCCCCCGGGAGCAAAATCTACCTCACCCAGCTTTTCAACTTCAGTGTTGAAGTCATCTGAACTTGACAGACACGCTCAGAATAATGTTTGACCAAGTATCTGGGTGCCCCATAACCCAGTAAAGGTGACAGGAAATAAACCATCCTAGTCACCACTATTTAATCCCAGCATGATCCCTCATCTTGAAAAGAGCCCTTGAACTCCTTGGCAGTCCCTCCCCATTCCCACCTGCTCCCCCACAGCCCTTGGCAACCACCAGTCTCCTTGCTGCCTCTGTGCAGTTCCCTGTTCTAGATACTTCGAATCAGTGTTGTGTCTGGCTTCTTCCACTAGGCTTGGTATCTCCAAGGCTCATCCACACTGTCACATGTGATGGTTCTTAGTTCTCTTTTATGGCTGAGTCATGCTCCCCCTCTGCATGCACCACTGTGTGTTTACCCTTCATCAGGGGACTGGTTTTCACTTTCTGGCTCTTGTGAGTGGTGCTGCAGGGAATGTCGCCTGCAGGTGTTTGTGTGAACTTGTGTTTGCATCTCCTTGGGCAATTGCTGGGTCGTGTGGCTCAGCGGGCCTGGTGGGCCATGAGCTCCTGCACTTGTCCCTTAGGGCATGTGTGGTGGGTGTGCACGCCCAGGATGCTTCCAGGGCTGCTGAGAGCCCTAGGAAGCTGAGGATCCCTTTGTTCCACCTGAGCCAAGTGTGGGTGGAGGATGGATGGGGCCGTTTGGGGGTTGGGGGCACAGAGTAGCCCTTTGGGTCTGCCATTGGGTCCCAGCTGCTGACCTCTAGTTTCCTTTGCTTGCTCAGGGCCCAGAACAGGTCAGAAAGGGGCTGTGGAAGGTTTTTGTGTCTTTTCTGCAGGAGCCTAAGTGGCACTGGGTGGGTACGCTATGCAAGATGAGAGAGGAAGTGGGGTACGAGGGGGTGGGTGGGTGCATTGGACCCAACCCAGTAGGGGAATGGGGCTGGGGGAGGTGACTGAGAGGATGTCCTCCCCCCCACCAGCCTCAGGGGTGACAGGACCTTCCTGTGGGGGTAGGGGGAGAGCCCACAGGTCTCCCAGGGCCAGAGTGTGGGGGACCCACACTCTGGCATTTCTGGACTGTTCTGTGTGTCACACACAGGGTAATATGTAAAACATATGTGCCATGCTTGTTGTCACTTTGAAACCTATATAGCATGCAAAGTGAAGGTCCCAGCCTGCGTCTGGGCGCCCACTGCCGGGCTAGCTGGCCTCCGTGTTTGCCCTGAGATCTGCTGCACTCCTGAGGGGTGCAGCCAGGAAGGCACTCAGGCTTGGGCCAAGCCACCTCCCTCTCCCTGGCCCAGGGAGAAATTACCATATGAATGTGGCTCCTTCCCGGAGCTGTGGGCTGGCGGGGGCCTGGGAGGGGACAGGCTCCCACCCTCCAGGTTCCAGTGTGGTGGAGTGGAAGACGCTGGGCGTTTCTTCTCCTTTCTTCTTGGAGGTTGAGGTCGGCTTTCCACAGTAGGTCAGTTCCAGGCCTTGGGTCTTTGACAGGAGAAGAAAGAGGAGGGTAAAAGGTGGAGGTTGGGCTGAGCCGGGGGAGGGGGGGGGGCACGTGGAATTGGTGCAGCAGGAGGCCCCCCGGACCCCACATTTAACTTTCTTCTTTACAGTTTTTGTAAAAACGTGTTATTACCTTAGTTTACTTACTTTGTTCTTATTAGGGAGTGTAGATTGAGGCAGGCTGTGGAAGAGAGGATGCCAGAAATTAAATGTGAGCGGCTTGCAAACTATGAAGTGCTGTCCACAGGTCAGCCCAGGGCTCAGTGCCCAGCCTCTGGGATCTTTAGTGCCCAGCCAAGCTCCATGGGGTGGAGGTGGGGTCTTGTCCATTTGGGGGACCTCTGCAGAGACCTTGGCCCTGTTAATAAATCTACTTTGACAGTTATCTGGATCCTTCTCCTGCCTGGGCTGGCCTTGTGTCAGTTCTTATGCATTTCCTGCTGGATGATAGATAGATGGACACTGGGAACAAGTCCTCCTTGGGCTATGAAGCCTGTGACTCTTAGCTGGGGTCTCAGAAATGCCTTCCAGGCTATGCGTAGCGACCAGAGGCCTGGCGGCATCACGTAAGGGACTGCTTGTCAGCGTGGAGAGCAGCTTGGGTAAAATCTTGGTGTGTGGCCAGAGTGGGTGCAGGCCCTCGTGTCTCCTTGAACTCCCTGCCCTCTGGTCCTGCCTGTCCTGCCGCCCAGCCCTGAGTCTGTTATGCTCCTTCCTGGAAGGTCCCCAGGGCCTGAGTTCAGCACCAGGGTTAGGAGCAACTTCGAGGGGGTCGGGATGAGGGTCCCTGGCCACAGGCCAGCCAAGCCACCCAGTCCCTGCCCCACCGGGTACCCTGTCCCCCACTGACCCTTTCCTGAACAGGCTGCCCCACACCAGCTGTCCCAGGATATCCGTCCATCCTTCCTTCCGCCTCAGCACTTTGTGGCTCCAGAAGGACGGAGGAAACCGGAAATTGTTAACATCTCATTCACATGCTGCCACACACTGAAAGCCCTGGGGAAGCCGTGGGAAAGGACGCTGGCCAGCTAGGCCGGCACGCAGGGAGCAGGCGTCACCTTGCAGGGGGGTGAGGCAGTGGCTCCCCCCTTGTCGACTGCCGGTTGGGGAGAGGAGAGAGCAGCAGCTGGCCGTTGCTCATTCATTCGCTCAGGGCACCATACTGGACGCTTCCACCATGTTGGTCTCGTAAGGAGCTCCGCACCCCTGGGTAGGGGAAGGCCTGCCAGGAGCAAGTGAGCTGGGCTGTCCCAGGCAGGGGGGGTCTCTGTGAAGAGCTTGTTGAAAGAGCCGGAAGGTGGCCAGGGAGGCGGTGCATGTGCGAGAACTGGAGAGCTGGACGGGGGCGTGTGCTTTATCAACAAAGATGTTCGTTGAGCATTTGCTGTGCTAGGCCCAGTGCTGTGTGCTTTATAAATATGTCATTTGATACCCAGTATGAGGCACAGAGAGGTCATATTATTTGCTTAGGGTCACACAGCATGTCAGTGGTAGAAGAGGATCTTACCTCCCAGGATACTATCTTATCCCAGGTGCAGTGGAAATGACCCAGTTAATTTAAGATTGAAGCCATCCTCCTGGCACTGTGAAGAGTAGGGATCCGGGAGGCAGTTAACAGCAGTGGCCTGGATCGGAGGCAGACATGGCAGTCAAATGCCACCTGGAGGTATATTGGGTTAAAATTGCGTGACGGACTTTGGGATGATGGAGGAGGGATGGGCCCAGGAATGGCTCCTGGATTTCTGGCTGTAATAACAGTTGGGGAAAGTCCTAGAGTTTGGGGCATGTTGAGATACCTTTCCAACATCCAGACTTGGTGGATGAGTGGCTGTGGCCGCTGAGTACTTAGCAGAGGGCCCTGCACAGCAGGGGTGGGGACAGTCTGCTATATCAGAATGGACCGGGAATGGTCAGGTTGGCTCCAGCTGTGAATCTGGACAGAGAAGTTGGCTCCACTGGTATTTAACACCCAGCGGATGGGTGAGCTCTGCTGGGGAGAATGTCCATCAAGGCACCAGAACTGAGCCCACATGTAGGGGTGGAGGATTTACTGGCAGAGAGGCCGAGAACAAATCCCTGGACACAGGAGGAAAGTCCAGAGTTCTTCACAGAAAGCAAGAAAAGGCTCAGGGGAGAGGGGTGATCTCTGTGCACTTGGCCCCCAGAGGACTAGTGGTTCCATCTGGTCAGAACCCCAAGTCTGGAGGTGCATCTGAGCTGCAGACCATGCTGCGGGCAGCAGGAAGGTGGAGCTGGCCCGTGAGGATCACAGAGCACCTGCTTCTTCTTGGGCTTGGATGCCCTGTGCACTGGCAGCATTCCCTCAGCTGTGTTCCAGAGATGACCAAAACGGCTGTCCCGAGGGGTTCAGGGAGCTGTCCAGGCACACACAGGCTCTGCCTGGGGTCCAGAAGCAGGAGTGTGTTTCTGAGCCCCCCCATAGAAGGGCTTGTCTGCCATCTCTCCACTTTTCTGCCCACTCCTCCACCCCTCCCTCTATCCATCCATCCATCCCCATCCTTACCCCAGGGAAGTCTCGAGGCCAGGCCACACCTGGGAGATGCATCATAGGCTTTTATGGGGCCCTTTCTTTGGCTTATCCATCGGTTGATTGGTTCCTGTGGGAGAACTAGGGGGTGGATTGAGGTGGTTGGGATGGGGATCTTTGATTTGGATGCCCTGCTGAGAGAGGGAAGGAGTCCAGGTGGGACAACAAAGGTGAGACTTAGGAAGCCGAGGGCCCATGCTGGCATTGTGGTCCACTCCTTATACCTCCCCCCCCCCATGGGGGCACCTGGTGCTGCCACCCTGTCCCACGTTCTCCCCAACGTTTCCAGACCCTCTGTGGAATCAGACTGGGAGATGTCTGGCCATGAGTTATAGGCCCCTCTGCCATTGGGGTGCTCAGTCAGGCTCCCACGCAGGGCCTAGGAATGTACCCCTCCCTGCCTGCCTCAGCCTCCTGCGTGCTGAGGCCACCTGGCATTAGGCAGTGGGAGTTGGTTGGTATCTTTGGTGAGGAAAGCTTATTTTCCACTCAGTTCCTGGCAGGGGACACCCTGCTATACCCAGGAGACCCTTGTCTTCTG
>CAUYQV010008218.1:0-30129 GCA_963574575.1 Galagoides demidoff
GCTGGAAAATATTCTTAGCAAAGTATCCCAAGAATGGAAGAAAAAGTATCCCATGTACTCAGCCCTACTATGAAACTAACTTATAGCTTTCATAGGAAAGCTATAACCCAATTTTAGCCTAGGAATAACATACGTTTTGATGGCTTAAAACAGTCCTTTTAAGTAAGAGATAAACTGTATCCTCGATAAAACCTCTCAGGGAAAACCCAGGGCTCATGCTGTGGTGGCATCTACCCAGTTTGCATCTAATAGTAGAGAGCATGTTTCGAGCAAAATTTCAAAAACAATGTGGGTATCTAATGTGAAGGGTTTCGCCTGTTCCAGTCAGGTGAATAGGGCTCCATATTTATGGTCAAAAGTCTTGTTTTGCAATAGTGTTTCACAGGCAGCTGAGATTTAATGGGACTGAGATTAAATCACAATGCCGATGTGTTTTATCACACATTTGCTGAAAGGGATGCTAATGAACCAAACTAAGTGAAGCATTATTTCGAGAACAGTACTATCTGTCCAAGGAGGAGGAAAAATAAAAGCACAAATGTGAAGGACCTCTGATGACACGAGGACATATGAAGCCACAAAGATTTAAGTAAGTAAAATATTTCACAAGCTGACTATTTTCTTCTTCTGTCAGAATTTAACAGGGACTAATTTTTTAGTACAGGAGTAGAAAACACTCAAGAGAGAGATGGGCAATCTCTCCTGTGCTCTCCTGGGGGTGGGAGAGCCACAGAGTCCCGTAGTGGGAATGCGTATGTGGATGCAGTGGATTAGGAGTGAGATGATGGTGTTCAGAAGTGAAAGGTGAGCTGAGACAGGCAGGCGGTAGTAAGTGGACTGTTTGTAACTTCAAAGAATAGAATATCTGAGTAAGAGGTAGATTTTAAAAGAATTTTGAGAAGTTTTCTCCATAATTCACTGAGGAAGACCTTTTAACTCTCCGGATTAGTCAGACTTCAGTCATGAAAATGGGCACTGCGCTAACTATTTTGTCAGAGATAATTTAATACAAGAAATTGGGTAAGCAGAAATTACCTAGAAATTGGGTAGGCTACATATTAGTTAGATATTGGGGGGCAAGCAGTATCTGGGGAAAAAATGGGAATGCTGAAGCAACTCAGAAATAGGAACTGCAGGAAGCAGCTGCCATGCATTGGTCTACCTGTCCCACAGAGTATGGCCTGAATTATCAGAAGGTAGAAGCCTAGAGGTGAAGATCAGGGATCTGACCAGAACTGGGACTCAGACCTCTGAGAGGGTGTGCACCACTCTGCTTGTGCTAATACCTGAGAATCAATGAAGCTGATTCTAAGAGTGGCAGAAGAATTTGAAAAGCTGAATAAACCGAGTCTGGACATGGGGGAGCCCTTTGTGGGGTGACATTGGCAGCAATAGCAAACAAATAGGAAGAAGCTAATTTTTTCTTCCCTCTCCTGTTTTATTTTCCCTCCAATGCCAAACTATTGGCCAAACTTAACAAAGAACCAGATGGCAAAGGAGAAATGTAAATTTTCAGAGTATCAGCCATAGTAACACAAAGCCAACTGCAGATAATGGGTTGGAAATGCTTAATCACAGACCCACTCCCATTAATAGAACTATGGTAATGATAAATTTGTTTCCAAATGTTTTGTGGAATCGGATTGGCAGGGTTCTGGAATGTGTTAATAGTCAGTGTTAGGGCTTGATAAATGATAGTCCAAAATATGGCTCTTGGACATGCTGAACTATAGCAGGTCTGTGTCTCTTTACCACTGCCCTGTCTCTCTGACTCTCTTTCTTTTCCTAAGTATAGGGACAGAATCTGCCTGGTAGTTTTATTTTTTATTTTTAATCTGACTGAGAAAACTTTAGAATGAAATGCAGTTGTTTTAAAACTGCCTCCCTGTGAATTTCATTATATAACCAGGAAAGTTTCACCACCAAAGAGACTGAAAATTATCACCAAGGATATAGCTAGTGTAGGCTGATTAGTGCTATGCTATATGTTGCAATATAAAAAAAGTGAACATATTATATAGAAGCAATCAACACCCATCAATAACAATGATACAAGAAAAACCTATACTCTTAAATGACATGCTGTAATAGTCGGTTATCAGTTAAAAGAGAAGTACTGACACCCAGCACTGACAAATTTTAAAAGCTTTTATTTCTTTGTCTAAGTGCTCAGAATACATGGATTTTCTTTATGTAATAAGCTAAGGTTAGATAGCAGTTGAAACTATTATTGACGAAAAGTAATCTCTATGGAATTCACTTTCTCTTTGGCAACATTTCACTGGGAGGCCTTCTGGAACTGTGCAAGCATGAGAAATTTTAGCTGATTATTTGTTGAGTATTCCATCAAGAATGCAATTATTATTTTATACTATACTGATTCATATCTAATTCCAAAGACAGGAACTTTTTTCTGGTTCAGTGCTAATAGACATTATTTTTAAAGAAATGGTCATAACTAATACATGAATATTTAACTAGTGCACATTTTTCGAACACTTTTTGTGTTTGCAACAGAATACTTTTGTCAAACAGAATTTGTCTTGGTATCCTCGTATATTTCACAGAGAAAAGGAATGTTGTAGTGGAACAGGAGTCTACTGGGATGGCCCAATAGACTTCGGGTCATCACACCCCCTCCTTTGCTTACATGCTGTCTCTCTCATTCCATTGGTTCTTGAACAGTACTAAATAGGCAGTCGTTTGCTCAGATGAACAAAGGTGTTACCACCAGGAACAGTAGATTAGAAAGGCTGTAACGGGGGAGTTGTATCACTGCATGAAAGTAGACAATTCTAAGATCTAGTTTTTTTGTCTGTGAATGGAAAAAAATGTCCCACAAAGTCCCAAAACATAAGAAATAAATGTTTAAAAACCCTATGCTAGGTTTCCAAATAATATGTTCAATGTGTTTGTTTCAACATCCAGCCATTTAAAGCAATTGATCCAATTGTCTAATAATATGTTTATTTGATGTGTAGCAATTATGTGAATGCTCCGTAGATGACATCTAATTATAGGATCTGGGCATTTAAGTGATATTAATGTCAGTAACATTGCACATTGTTTATGGGATCAATTGATTTGCTTAAATTTTCAATAATGTTGTAGATTTCTTTAACCATTTTTACACCAAGAATGTCTTCTCGTATGTAGGATAAGTTAGACATTAGCTTCTATTTTCCTTTCAGTTTTTAAATCCACTTACATCCTACATTGAATTGTTTATCTGAAATTTTTTTTCAAACATGGTATGAAGTCAGGCTCCAAAACTTTTTCTCTAATATAATTTAAAAAATAATCCATCCCTTTCCATGGGCTCATGAAGCTGCCATTATCATTTCTTATTTCTCATAATTCCTTATTCCACATCTTTGATATCTTGTGTTTTTATTTTTCACAACTTATTTTTTATTATCGAATAATTTCATGGACAGTCTTGAAAAAATACAGAAAGGCATTGAAAAAAAATACAAATTGTCCATAAGTACTAAAATTTGGAGGAATTTTCTTCCAGTCATATATATATCCCGAAAGGATGCTGTAATTTTAACACACAGGATAGCCCCCAAAGCGGGCTTCAGTAAGTGAAGAGAGTTGCTCAGCTGGTTTCTAAGAAAGGTGAATGCTTTGTATCAGAAAGCACAGTTATAGGCATGAAAGTCTAGAGATAGGGAAGATTGGCCACTATATAAGAGGAAAAAAAAGCCCATATATCTATACGAATAAGGGAACAAGGAAAAAAAAACTAAAAATTTCTGAGGCAGTGTGCAGTAAAAGTGATGTGGATAACAAAAACATCTAGCAAAGCATTTTGAAATTATTGGTGCACTCTCTCCCTCATAAGATCTTCAGTACAGTTATCTCAAGAATGGAAATGCAGTAAGTATCCAATCTACTCAATACTAATAGGAATCTAATAGAAAAAACAATTACATGCCCATATGAGAGAAAAACAAAAGTATATTCAAGTAGGGGTAGGGAGGGAAAGGGGAAAGGAGAGGAGAGACGGGGATTTGTAAGCTCTCTCCTGAGGGACACATTGTGAGGGTGTCATCACCCCCAGGATGGGCGCTCAACTACTTCAACTACAACTTGAACTTGACCTTAGAAACACAAACAATGTAGCCTAATCAGTTGTACCTTCAGATTAAGCTGAATTAAAAACAAAAAGAAATGAAAACAATGTAACCTAAACATTTGTACCTTCATATCAATCTGAAGTTAAAATAATACACACCACACACAAAGATCTTCAGTAAAATCCATTATTACTCCCTAATGTTTTTGTTTAATAGTAGTCTTGACACTCTGGACCTGGACATGTGAGAGGGAGGAACTTTTATTTGATCGTCAACATGGGGTTGGAAACTGAAGACCCAGATCCCTACTGACTCTCCAACAAATGCCAAACTGATGAGCCCCATGTTAAAGAGATGTCCTTTGCCAGTGGGGACTCAGGTGGAGAGAAGAAAACATTTGAAGAAAAAAGCAAGATATTCTATGCCCGTTCCAGTGAGAACCACCCTGAGAGGCAAGAACCAGAGGCCAGTTCAGATGAGAGGAACTCCAGGAAGAGAAGAATCAGTTCCCAGGACAGAGGCCCCTACACAGCAGCGAGCACCTGTGTAGATGAGTCAGTTCACCTTCTGGAAAGAAGCCAAAGACCTCAGTCACTGTGCACAGCAGCTACAAGGAGGAGACCCCTGATGCCAGCCCCAGGGGCCCCTGAGGGCCACATTGGGCACAGCAAGTGGCCCAGGTCTCGCTCTCCAAGACACCACCCACCACCACTTCAGAAATGTCTGGTGACCTACCTGCATGCTGCTGTGTCTAAGGCCATCTATCACGGTGTGGACACAGCAGTCACATTCTCCACTGACCTGGGAGCAGCTCTCTCAGCTCCCCCAGCTCCAGGGGTCTCTGTGCACCATGGCGCAGGCCTTCTATGCCATGGCCGCCCAGGCTGCCTACGTCTTCTCTACGGAGGCTTGGCTGGTCCCAGGCACTTGGCCTCATCCTAGGAAACCAGACCCTGATGGATGGAAAAGCTCACAGCTCCTCCTAGGAGAGAGATGGGCTCACCCTTTACCTAGATGGGAGATAACTAAGCTTGTCAGAAGATCAGAGGAGGCTTCAGCTAGAGGCTTTCTGATGCTACTCAGTAGAGAATGCAGGTCTGGGAACAAGAGCAAAGATCTGCTACTCCTCAGCCTTTCTGAGGAACAGCAGCAACAATTTTGGACACCCTGTGTTAATAAATGACAGGACCTAAAGCAGGCCTAATAAAGAAACTTGAACTATAAACAATGTGGTTATAAAGCAAAGTACAGAAAAATGAACACATACTGATATCCTCCCCTCTTTAATTCAGAAAAGGATAGAGATCTTCACTCTCCCAACTCAAGTCAATGGAGCACTGGTGTCCAGTACCCTTTAATAGCATTCTTTATGGAGAAATGTTTATATTTTTTCAATTAATGAAATCACAGGGAAATTACCATGCTGTTGGTAATTACTTTTTATATTCTATATGTGAAATCTAAGGCAGTATGTATGAAATTTTTATTGCTTGTATTTATTCTTCAGCTCATAAGATTTGCTTTTTTAAACCCTCTTGTATATGAGTTAACTGGTCTTATTGTAGAATATTAGACCTAGTGTAGGTATTCATCTTTTACATATTCTATATTTTATTTCATATATTTTCTATTGCATTTTACAGTAGGATCATGCAATAATTCATCATATAAATGTACTTACTTTTTATGTAGGATAAATAAAAGAATTTGAGAAAAATAGTATTCTTTACACAATTATCTTCAAATTGTTTGTTAATATATTCTAAAATAAATTTTGAATAACTGCAAACCCTTTGAACATGCGTTGAAATAATTTCAAAAAATAATTTGTGACAAAGAGCAAGAATTGAGCTTTTTAAATAGAAATCCTACCTTAATTATTTATTGTGTTTAATGGAAACTAAATATAAGAGCAGTATGGGTCTGTTGTTGTTTATTTTGTATTAACATGAGGGTACAAATGATTAGGTTACATTGTTTGCATTATAAAGTTAAGTTCTAGTTGTACTTGAGTCCCTCATCCAGGGGGCATACTGCATACCCTTACATTGTGCACATAGATGAGAGCTCACCAACCTCCCTCCCTTCTCCCCACTTGAAAATTTGTATGTTCTTCTCTCATGTGGGTATGTAGTTGTTTTTCGATTGGTTTCATATTAGTATTGAGTACACTGGATACTCGCTTTTCTATTTTTGTGATACTTTACTAAGAAGAATATGCTTTAACTCCATCCAGGTAAATACAAAGGATGCAAAGTCTCCATCTTTTATGGCTGAGTAGTATTCCATGGTATACATATAACACAGTTTGTGAATCCATTCATAGGTTGATGGGCACCTGGGTGCTTCCACATGATTGTGAATTGAGCTGCAATGAACAGTCTAGTGCAAATGTCCTTGAAATGATTATGTTTCTTCTGGGTAGATACCTAGTAATGGGATTGTGGGATCAAATGGAAGGTCTACTTTTAGCTCTTTGAGGATTCTCCATTCTTCTTTCCACAGAGGCTGTATTAGTTTGCAATCCCACCAGCTGTGTAGCGATGTTCCCCTCTCTCCACATCCACACCAACATTTTCAGCTTTGGGACTTTATGATGTGGGCTATTATAACTGGAGTTAAGTTATATCTCAGGGTGGTTTTGATTTGCATTTCTCTGATGATTAGAGATAATGAGCATTTTTTCATGTGTTAGTTGGCTATTCATCTGTCTTCTTCAGAGAAGTTTCTGTTCAAGCCTCTTGCACACTTATAAATGGGGTTATTTGGTGTTTTCTTGTTGATTAATTTGAGTTCTATATAGATTCTAGTTATCAACCCTTTGTCAGATTCATAGCATGTAAATATCTTCTCCCATTCTGAAGGTTGTCTGTATAACTACCAATATCCACTGAAAAATTTATTAAGATCATCTTTAATAGTGAATGGAGCGATGAGAAAAGACAAGCCAAAATATCCCTTGACACATGTTCAGAAAGACTTATGCTAAAAGAGAACACACAGACAAGAATTGAAGGTTTAAATATGAATTTACTTGAGAATAGTTGTGCCTTCTTGGAGCAAGAGGCACAAATGACAACTACCATCTTGGGGATAGATGTAAATTCTTCTTTTCTTCTTTCTTTTCTTTATGTTTATTTTTCCTGCAAAAGCAAGAACACATTGTATATATGTAGTTTTAAATATTAGAATTTTCACACAGAATTATTTTAGGTGAACTATTCTTCACATATATTTTAATATAGTTAAAATATATTTTAATAATTTAAATAATTTAAAATATATTTTATAATAATATAAATTATATTATTATTATCTTTTATACTATTCTATCATCATTCCATACTATTATCTTGAAGCACTAATGTAGCAGTCATCTGGGGATTTGAGCAGAGATTCTGCTCAGAGTTTGGAGTTTAAAATTTCTTGCAAGTTATTAATGTGTGATCTCTTGCTTCCTGAACTCAGGGAATTGTGGAGCTTCCCAAGACAACAAACTTAGAACTCTCGTTCATTGCAGTTATACTGTCTAGAAAAAATACCTTCAAATGTAAACATTTCTCAAGCCTACAATTGAAAGTTTTCTGGTGCCTTCAGATGGTTCTTTTTAGTATTTATTCTCATATTTTATAACTATTGTCTGTGGAGAAATCTCTTGAGCATTTCCTGCCATTGTTATGAGAGTTTTACCCAAGAATAATTAGAGTATTACAAATCTTTGCTACTTATGGCTCTTTGAATATTATAGTTCTGATTACTACTGTGGTTGAACATTTTTCAATATATATTGGCATTTATATGTCATTGTTTGTAAATTACCTGCTCATTTCCTTTGCCCATTTATTCTTCTGAAATCTTACTTTTTATATTGACTTAGAAACATTTCATTATTAAAATGTTATCTCTTTGCCCAAATTTTTAGAAATACACTTCCATGTTAAGATTGGCCTTTAGATTCTGTTTATGATATCTTTAATATGTAAATCAACTCTTAACAGAATAACATCTGTACAAATTTCAGTCTTGTCTAAGGGCCCAGTTTATCTTTCCATTTATTTGAGTGGTATTTATCCCAATAATATCATGAATTTTAGCATAGGTCTCATTTATTACATTTTAATGATTTTGTTTACTGCGATACCTAGATATTTTCTTGATATATATTTTCATTACAGATTCTGTTACTATTGTTTTTTGGAAAACCTATTCTTGCTCACTAATTTATATCATTTTCCCAAAATTATTTTGTAAGTATTATTTAAGTCTGACTTTTATACAAGTGCTTTTATTATTCCCATGTTTGTATAAAATATTTCAGCAATACAAAAATATATAGCTAATAATATAATGAACATCCATGTAGACCCCAGCCACTTAAGAAATAGTGTATTATACTGTGAATCTGCTTTTGATATCATTCATCTCACTAGCCACAGTTAACTACTCTTTTAAATTTGGTTTTCATCATTCCTGTGCAAGTTTATGTATATTTATGATATGGATATGGAGCCATAAACATATATAATATAGCTTTTTCACGTTTAAATGCATCTATAAATGATGCCATGCTGTATATACTATCTTTGTTTTTATTTAATATTGTTTTCACATTTATCTATGTTGATACATGCATCTCTAGCTAATTAATGTCAGCTGCTTTATAATATTTCTTTGTATAAAGATATCGCCTTTTATTTATAGCCTCATGTTTATGAACTTGTAGGTTACTATAAATCTATACTATTGCAAATATTCATGAATATTTTTGCATTTGTCTCTGTGTGAACAAGTGCTCTGTTTTTTTCTACGATATAGTACTAGGAGTAGGATTGCTGGGACTTAAAATATGTACATCTTCAGCTCTGCCAGATATTGAAAATTTGGCATCCAACAATGACTAACTTACACTTACACTCCCACTAACGATTTGTGAGTTTCCATTTCTCTACATATTCACCAATGCCTGGCACTCTCCAAACTTAACTTTTGCCAATCTGATAAATGTGAATGGATATTACCCCTTTAAATTTTGTATCATCCCATTTCTATCTAGATCATACATCTTTTCAAATGTTCATCATGCATTTTTCCATCTTTTTCTCATCTGTCTATTACATTTTCTATACCTTACCTCATATTATACTAGGTTCTTTGTCTGTTCCTTATTGATTTTTCATATTTTGTTATATTATCAAAATTTATTTTTTATTGTATCCACCCCAAATATGTTTGGATTTTCTCTTGAATTCAGCTCTTGTTTTGAATTTTTAAAAGGTAAAATTTGAGGCTCAGCGACTGTGGCTCAATTGGCTAAGGCACCAGTCACGTACACCTAAGGTGGTGGGTTCGAATCCCCAGTCCAGGCCCGCCAAACAACAATGATGGCTGCAACCAAAAAATGACCAGGCGTTGTGGTGGGCACCTGTGGTCGCAGCTACTTGGGAGGCAGGAGACTCGCTTGAGCCCAGGAGTTGGAGGTTGCTATGAGCTGTGATGCCATGGCACTCTACCCAGGGGGATAGCTTGAGGCTCCGTCTCAAAAAAAAAAAAAGGTAAAATTTGAAATTCTCTCATTGATACTAATTTCTACCTTTAGAAAATTTTAACAAAAAGAATCTTATAAATATGAACTATTACTTTGTTTTACTGATTGAACATTTTTTTTTATCATAAACTTTTTAATGTCTCTGGAATTTTATTGGAATGAGACAAGAGATAAAACAATACCTTTACATAAGATTACTAATTTTTCTAGCACTGTTCATCAAATAATCCATTGATTTTATATCTCAATTGCCATAAATGTTACATCCATATATGTGGCTATGTTTCTCATCTTTTCTTCATTTTTATTTGCATATATTTTATGAATGAATAATTTATTTTTGTTCCATAGTGTATGTTACTTTACTTTCTTCTGGAATATCTTTCTTGTGCTGTGTAACCTGCTCTTCTGGTTTAGGAACAATTTATTTCTTTTTATTAAGGATCATCTTGATGTGGCCGGGGGCACTCATCATATGGGTTACTAGGACCATGATATCTATAAATATACTGGCAAAGCGTGGATGCTTTGTTCACCTAGATGAACGCAATGACCAGAAAATCTACATACAAACTCTTATTCTTTGTATATTATCTGCATTGTTAAGCAGAGAAAAATATACAGCAAAAATTCAATACACTTCTTGGGCCTCCAGAAGTGTTTTGCTTTACTGTTTGGCTTGGGCACTTGTAAAAACTCTACCATTGCAATGTGGGAATGGCCCACATCATTTCTATAAAGTTACTTCTTTCAGAGAGATAGTGGCTTTTTGAATATGCACACACTTGCTGCCCTGAGAAATTTCAGGAGTATCCTCCAAGTGGATATAAAATTTGAACTTATCAAAATCTATGATTTTGTAGGGTTTTTCTAGGTCAAGTTAATAGTGAATGTTTTTCATACCTATAAGGTATTAAACATTTCCTAGAACAGATGCTTCTTGTCTTTATCTTATATTTCACTGTCATTTTTGTCTATCTTTGTGTCAAATAATTTTTTTAATTTTATAATGAATTATTGGGTCAGTCAAGAAAAGATGCTTCACTGGGCTTGGTGGCACACACCTATAATTCCAGCACTTGGGAGGTCGAGGTGGGTGGATTGCCTGAGCTCATGAGTTTGAGACCAACCTGAGCAAGAGCAAGACCCTATCTCTAAAATATAGCGAGGCAATATGGCAGGTGCCAGTAGTCTCAGCTACTTGGGAGGTGGAGGCAAGAGGATTGCTTAAACCCAAGTTTGAGGTTGCTGTGTGCTAAGACTCCATGACACTCTACCAAGGGTGACAAAGTGAAAAGAAAAGAAGAAAAGAAAGAAAAGAAAAGACACTTCATCTTTTCCTTTTATCAAATATCAAATTGTTTCAAGTTTGTCTTGGTCTTTTGCTTATAAATTTATAGACTTATCAAGGTCCATGAAAAATGCCAAGTTTGGGTTTTAAATGTAATTTCACTGCATTTGTACATTGATTTAGAAAAGGTTAACACAAATATTTTTGACCAAGCTAAAATATTTCATGGGGAAGTCACAAGAGTTCTCACAAGAATGTTTTATATTTTCTTCATAATCTATCCTGTCTTTAGGTATAGCCATTCTCAGGTACCTCATGTTGAAATGATTCATTTCACAAACATAAAATGAATATTAATCATGTTCCAAATATAGTTATTATTTATTAAGACATATCAGTAAAATAAGTAGCAGTCACTGTCCTGAAGATACAAATGATGTAATAACATAACAATTAAATAAATGACAACATAGTGCTGTTCTTGCGTGACTTAATAAGTTTCTACCTGACTAGTCTTTCCAAAGATAACAACTGTGAACTCTTGACACCAACTGAACTTAAGGCTCTGGAGAGATAATAGAAGCATTGAAGTTCTCAAGGACTCAAAAGTTAGAAAAGGGATTGACTCAGAATGAACCTCTTGTTTTGTGTCCTTCAGTTTATGGGTACAACAAAACAGGCTTTTGTAATCCATATATTTATAAACTTAGGAAACAAGGAAGACAGTATCCAAATGAATAAAACCACTCTGAAAATCATTTAATACAGAAAAAAATGTTGAAAACAATTAAGAGAAAAATGACATAGAAGGGACAATAATGTGAATGGTGTTTGATATTTGGAAAAAATGAAAGATCAGAAGAGTGACATCTTTATATTTTTAAATATATAAGCATGCTCAATCTAGAATTCTATATCCAGGGAACATATGATTTTAAAGCATAAGAAATATTTTAAAATAAAAGAAAGCTTCAAAAAGTTGTTATTATTCCATCTACATTATAACAAATGCTAAGTAAATTGACTATATGTAGTCCACAAGAAGTTATGATATACTTCAAAATAACTTAAAAAGTGGAATTAGAATGTTCTAACACAAAGAAATGATAAATGCTTGAGTTGATGCATCAGTTACCCTGATTTGAACATTATACATTGTATATGTGTAACAAAACATCACATATATTCTAATATATATATATATAATTCTTATGTACCCATAATAACTAAAAATTAAAAAAATAGAAAGCAAAATAAATAAGAAATGCTAAAGAAAGTCATTCCACATGAAGGAGCGTAGATTTTTAGGAAGGAATGAAGATCATCAAAAATGGAAACTATCTGGATACATACAAAACAACGTTTATTTCCCATTTAGTTTCTTGAATGTGCATTAGATTGAAGAAATTAGCTTTGCAGAAACAAAAAGAGGGACTTTATCTAACAAATATAATCAGTATAACCTGGTTTCTTGTACCCTCAATGAATCCCCAACAATTAAAAAAAAAAAAAGAAAGAAAAAAACAGAAGAAGCCATCAAGCTAAGTCTCATACCCTAGTTGGAATACTAATACCATTGCTCCTGTTGCTGCTGATGAGATCACTGACCTCCAGATAGTTCCTTAGTCATTGTATAATTAATTCTGTTCTTTGCTTCAGCTATCGTGGTCCTTGTATCATTCAATACCCTTTCTGGGCTCTTTCAGAAAATCAGAAAATAAACTACAGTAGAACCTGTATAAGCCAAGGGACTATAACAAACTGGTCAACATATGAAGCTGGTCAACATAGGAACCAGACCTATGTACCTGTGCTGTATTTGATCAATGAAAATTAGGTCAACTTAAGTAGGTGGTTAATGTGTAGGGAGGTGGTCAACTTTGAAGGTTCTACTGTACATCCATTGTCTTAAGTCATGAGAGAGACCTGGGATTATAGCATTTCCATACCAATTGACAAGATACTCAATGATGGAGAGGTAATTTATTCAATTCATCCAAAAGAAAATAAATTTGAATACGATAAATTGAATGAATAGGATTACATTTTTAAAAAATTAAAAAAGACAAATGTTACTAAAGATTTTCTTCCAGTCTAAATTTGAGAGATAATTTTTTAAAATACAGGGTTACAGTCCTTGCTAAGTGAATACAAACATGAGTAAGGAACAGACGCCATAGGAAGGGTAGCTATGCAAATATATACCTATATTGTTTTATGATAGATATTTTTATGAAAGTTTGCTTAAAATGAATTGGGACAGATGGAATACTTATTACTAGGAAGGTAAAAGAAAACCAGAGAGAAGGTGTGCAGTTAGATAGCTCTGAAAGGATGCTCAAGTACACATGTTAGGTGGATAAAAAAGAAAGTGGATGGAAGGCAAATACCTGCAAGTGTGACAGTGAAGGGTATGTCTGAGTACACAGCCCAAAGGAGCTTTGTAACACAGGCTTTGTGGTGCAAGGCAAGACTTGAAAGTAAGATTAGGATGAGGGTGAGAGTTTAAAATGCTAAAGAAATTGGCTTTGTAGAAATATATGATGCTTTCAAGTACCAGAGTGCCATAATCAGATCTGTGATTTCAATTGTACCTCTTGCAACCATGCGCAGGATGAGTAGCTACGAGAGCAGATATTGAAGAAGGTGAAACTCATACAAAGGCTCTGATCAGGTTCTAAACCAGATGAATCCCAAAGGGATGAGTGTAGAATGTGTGTCTGAGACATGTTTCTTAGCTAGAACAAACATGCTCATTTTGAAAAGGGAGGTGCAAAGTGAGTATTTTCGAATCTAATTGATTTCTCAGTTTGGGCAATGAATTAGGCAGAACTGCTAAAGACTGAAATAAGGAAGGCAAAAAGAAAAACAGACTTAGGCAGGGGTTAGGGCAAGATACTAGGATAATACTAAGATACTAGCTTCCATTTTTGATATCTTGAATTCAAGACTAACATAGGAAAAAGAAAGAGTATACACAATAGGTGACTGGGCACTCCAGAGTGAGTCCAGCACTGGAGATGAACATTAAAGTGGTTTTATATGTGTATGATTTGAAGTCATGGAAGTTGTTGAGACTTTCCAGGAAAAGTATAAAAAATTTGAGAAGGAAAGTGGCTGAGGACAAAATACTAGGTATGCTAACAGTTAAAAGAGATGAAGAGACATCAGCAAAACAAAGAATAATTAAATCAGTGGGAGGAAAACCTGAAGAAAATGAAATTTACATCAGAATATGTTTTTAAATAAAGAGAAAAACAACAGAGACGATAGAAAATGAGTACAAATGGAAATTTTACAGGGAATGAGGCCTTGATAAATTGAGATGAAAAAACACTGTATTATTGAAAATACATTATCAGAACTATCCCCTAGTCATTTGGAAAAAAAAAAAAACTGACATTCTGTCTCATGGTCTATACTAAAATGAAAGAACTAAAGTAGAACTTTAGTTGGATCAGAGATTTAACTTTATGATAAATTTAAGAAATAAACTTAGTTCAATGGAAGATATGTAGATTTTAAAAATAATATTGGAGAATACCTTTCATATAAAAACACACAAAAAACCAAAACCATATATACAGACAAAGTCAAAAGAAAAAAAAAAGAAACCAAGAGAATAAAAAGATAATGAATATGAAAAAAGGCTTCCATCTCATCATATATGAAAAGTTTCATAAATTAGTTTGAGAAAATAAAGAATAATGACCAAATCCTGTGTTAGATATACAATTATAAACATGGGTATAAGGATAGCAGGGAAGTGGACTATTTGTTAAATGCTTGACTTGTTACCAGTTCTAACTGAGACAGAGTTTTTGACTCCTAATGGCTACCTTTGTCACAAAAAAATGCCAGGGGAAAGTAAGCAAAAAGGACTCCAAACCAGGATCTATCAAGGAGGAGTGTATAACTATTTTCCTTAGTTTGTTTTATTTTATTTTATTTTATTTTATTTTATTTTATTTTATTTTATTTTATTTATTTATTTTTGAATACAGTATCACTATGTCACCCTTGGTAGAGTGCCACCATGGTGTCATAGCTCCCAGCAACCTCAAACTCTTGGGCTTAAGCGATTCTCTTGCCTTAGACTCTCAGCCTACCAAGCAGCTGGAATTCCAGGCACCCACCACAATGCCTTGGCTATTTTGTTGTGGTTGCTGTTGCAGTTGTCATTGTTGTTTTAGCTGGCCTGGGCTGGGTTTGAACCCTCCAGCCTTGGGGTGTGTGACTGGTACCCCTACTCACTGAGCTACATCTAAATCTCAATTTCAGAATCTTGGAATAAAGAGGAGCAACCAGTGAGACTGGTTCTTACATAAAGGAATGAAGAGAACTCACGGGAACTAGCAAGGCACATCAAATACATCCAAGGGTACAAATAAACCTCCTCTGGCTATGCAGCCAAGTGTCCTTTTAAATCTACTAATAATTCTGATGGAGGTTATAGCATTTCATTTTTAGTTGAATTCCTTGAGGTTAGCTCTGGTGATCAGAGGGTCTATACACTGGAATAGGTATTACCCAGGGTAATCTGGGAGATGGTGCTCCCGTTAGATTGCTGACTCATGGTACAATACCTAGGTGTATTTTGGCTTAAACTGCCCTAGACTTTCACCATGAGTGCAAACTGTTTTGGATATATACGGCAGAAATTGGCCTGTCATGGGGGGTATGTGTGCGTTTTTGAGGCAGGACGAACTTGGCTATGCTGTGGTAACAAGTAGTCCCCAGAGTCTCTGTTTTCTTTTTAACTAAGTCACATTCTAATGCAGAGCAAGTGACACTCCTCAGCAGTTCCCCCTCTCTGCTAAGGACTCAGGGACCAAGGAAGCTTCTATCTATTACTACTTCTGAAAAACTTGCAAGGTTAATTAACACTGAAAGGGAATACAGAGATAGAGGACTGTGTGGTACTATCTAACAACTAGGTCTAAAAGTGTTTCATGTTACAGGTGGTCTCCAGGTTCTAAGATACGTTCCTGAGAGTGTCTTAAGGTCAGATTTTTATGTAACTCAGATCCCTGATGAAGAGCTCACATATGGTGGTAATAATAACAATATTATGACAGCTCATATGTGGTAACAACAATACAGTATAATGCTGTAGTAATAACAATGATGATACTCCTGCATTGCAGCAATCAATTACAAAACCTATTGTGCTCTTTCTTTTAATTTAAACAAACAACTTTAAAAAGAACTCATACAAAACATTCACATAGGAGATGGACAGATTTCAAAAAAGAGAATTAATGGTTAACAGTCACCTCATATTACATCAATGTCTTACTTACTAGGAGGGGCATTTTTTTTTTTTGCAGTTTTTTTTGGGTGGGGCCAGGCTTGAACCCACTGCACCTGGTAGATGGGGCCAGCGCCCTACTCCTTGAGTCACAGGCACCGCCCAGGAGGGGCATTTTTGAGGCAGGGAGGGAGGCTGAGCTTTAATGGGAAGATGATGATGGGGATGGTACTTGAGAGGGTGGAGATGGTGCTGGAGAGGATGTGGTGGGTGCTGGAGAGACAGGATTTGATTCTGTTACTGGAGGGGAGAGCTGACTGCTAATGTCAGTTTCTTGAAAAACTATCTGGAGTTATTTGCACAGTCTTTTAATTTTTCTCATCATAAATGGCCCTGTGGCAGCTGATGTTCTCACTGACTAGATGGTTAACCTCTGTAAACTGTTTGATGTTATGATCTTGTTCCTCAAGCTTAGCAAATCATGCTGAAAATGATCCCCTACCTCCCCCACTGATATGAGACTATTAAATGAGATGAAAGGTATCAGCTTATTCTGTTGTCACAAATTTTCTTGGCTCTGCATCTTCTGATTCTTTGTCTTCTTGCGGTTTCTATCAGTGACTTCTCAATCTATTTCCTGAATTATTAGTGTAATTATTTAAGTATAATCTATCCTTATGGGGAGACTTGACAGCCTGGATGGATGTGAAAGATGGGCTATCCTACCCCAGGGGCTGCCTATATCTCTGCCCACATTCCACTGACCAGAAATAAATCACATGGTCTCTAACCTAATCAGAAGAATAAGATATGCAATCATATGATGTCCCCAGGAAAAAGAAAGAGTTCATGGTCCGTATGCTAGTAAACAAAATGTCTCTTTCTTCGCTCATATCAAACACACTTGCACTCATCCTCTCTCTATAGGAAATAATCCAGTGTTCCTCTAGCCGCTGCTTCCATCTCAGGATCCAAAATCTCTATCTTCTCTATTAGGTCACAAATAGCTCCTCATGGTCATGTGACCCAAGAACCGAAATGGCAAGCTATTGGCACCCCAATATCATGCCCAAACACAGAGTGTCTACAACAAATATTCTGAATTGGGAAGGGAATGAGGAGAAAATGCACAACAGTCTGTATTTTTTAGTTATTCTTTAATGATTGTGAAATCTCACTATGAGCTATTGTAAAAGCTCCCATCCAAAGTAGGGGTAGGATGGAGGGAAGAGGTTGCCAGATGAGTCCTTGATTTTATTCTCTGGGAGGAATTGCCATGTAATTTTTTCTCTGTAGTCCCTGGTTATGCTTTTGTGGAGGCCCTTCCTTGCCGTTATTCTCCTTAGCCATATTTGAAATGAGTTTGGAGAGTGTGCCCTTCCTTGGATGAGGCATTCAAACGTTGCTTTCCTTATGTAGGAGAATAAGAATTTATTTTAGTATTTGAATTTAAAAATAAAGACTTTTAAGAGTAGACTTGTGGTTTTCTTGATAATACAGTTCCTTCAAAAACTTTGTAGAATTTTGATCTACTTGCTTCAATCATTACTATGTAGTCAGTAACCATACCCAGAGTTATTTCCTAAAAATATTCATATTTATTTCCCATGGTTACTTCCTCACCTTTGTGCCTCTTTCCCATGCTGCTTATGGTGACTGCCTTTGGGTCCTCTGAACAGCTGATATCAAACATACCCTTACTCTGACCTCTTCCTTGAGTCACTTTATTCAACTGGGGAAATTTTTGCTGTGCCTTGTCACTTGAAGTCTTCTCTGTTCAACCTCCACAGGCCATTGGGTTTTCTAACCCTGAAAGACCTTGAGTTTCTGAACTCTCTTTCATTTCTACTTGTAAGCTGACCAATTCTTCCCAGAATTCACTTCTGTGTCATACTTTGTGAAATGTAGGTGATAATAGGCAACACACAGTAGGGCAGTGACGCATTTCAATACGTAACGATAGATAGTGGGCATGCTGGATTATCATAAGGAATGGTTTTGGCAAAAAAATTGCCACATTTCTGGGCTTCAGTATCAGTTTCAGTTTAAGTAACTATCAGTTGTCCTCATCACATATGATCTACCCCAAAGCTTTGTTTCATATTTTTGGATTTGTTGGCACAGCACCCTACTTGAAGCAAACATTTCTGTACTAGGGTAAGTAAACTTACTCCTTTAGCCTATTCTAAAACTCACAGTGAGTGAATCAAATATACTTAAGGTTACTTATCAATACTTCATAAAATTATAAAGTTACTCTTTCTACAAAAAAAAAAAGACCTTTCCTGTGTTCCCCATTCATCTTGTGGGGTTGAACTGATCACAACAGAGCTTTGGATAAATACTAGCTGTTATTATTTTTCTTGTTATCACTAAGTTTAGGAGTCACAGACAGTTACAAAACCAAACGGAAGCTATTTAGTGGGCAATAAATAAAGCAGTAAGCAATAAGTTGAATACAGTATTAGAAGAGAGATCCACAATGGTTTGCTTTTCTAGAACTGCTAAAACACAGAGCACCACAATGGGTGGCTTACACAATAGAAATTTATCATCTTACAGTTCTACTGTCTTGAGGTCTTGGTGGCTTGTTTCCTTCTGAGAACCGTGAGGAAGAATCTGTTGCCATACCTCTCTTCTAGTTTCTGGTGTTTTGCTGGCAATCTTTGGCAATCTTTGCCTTGAAAAAGCATCATCACAACTCTGCCTTCATCTTCACATGATGTTCTCCCTGTGGGCATATCTATCTCCAAATTTTCATCTTTTTAAAAGGACACCAACCGTAGATCACCTTGGATCATGTCCATCTTCATGACCTTATTTTAATTTGGATCCTCTGTAAAGATCCTATTTCCAAATAGGGCCATTTTCTGAAGTATTGGAGGTTATGATTTCAACATATGAATTTGGGGAAAACACTTCCACTTATAGCACATAATGACACATTAATAAAGACTATATTCATCATTAAAGTATTTCTTTCTTAAGTTACATATTTAACATAGTGGCCAATGGTTCTTATCATTTTCTTCATGAATAAGATCTAGATATTTATATTAGAAATCGAATGTACATTCCTCCCTTTTCATTGGGAATAATTGTGCTCAAGTTAATGTATAACAAATGGTCATGGTGCAGTGTTACCTCCTAGTCCCTGAGTTCATGATCCCCTCTGTCTTCTGCATATCAGAATAAATGATTTGCCATGACAGAACAAAGACAGTCAGTGGAGCAGAGTACACCTTTACCAAGGTTGTCTAAGAAAAGGCTTTTCTCTATGCTTACACGAGAAGCTTGCGTGTAAAATTATGGTGTCATCCAAAGTCTTTTACTATGAAACTGTTGCACATTATTTAAAGAAAGAAACCATGGTAGGCTTAATTAAATATTAAAACAATGAGAATCAGGAAAAGTCATTGAGGCATTCATTTAATTAAAATCAATATTTCATCAGTTTCAGAGTTTATTGATATTTGTATTATTTACTTGAATAAGGCGATCCTTCTATATTATTTACAATGTGGTGAACTGTAGAGCTGTAGCAATGCTAAAGAGGAATAAATGCCTGCTTTAGGTTATAGATATTGCTGAATAAACTCTACTTATAACCAGATTCTCGTGTTGAAAACATGGACATGCTGCCACACAGATATATTAGCTGTGGGTAAAAGGTTGGAAGACATGGGTTAGTTTGTCTTTTCTCTGAACTACACACTTGCCTGTGTGTAAAGAGTCTTCATGCAAGAAAGCAGGGCTGGCCATCGGCCCGATATCTGAATCCTCACAATTTAACACAGGTTCCCCTTTATGCTCAGCTCTCTGTTCTCCTCATCTTGTGATCACCTTCTTCCCCCGGAGCACAGTTATTAAACATTGTCATCTTGCTTTTGGCTGCAACTTGTCTTTTTATTGCCAGCCTTCAGAAGAGAGGGTGGCGCATTACAAATACTACCGGGAAAGTATATTTGATTGAATAAATAAATGAGTCAATCAATCCATGAGTAAACTGCAGTCAGCCTGCTTTATAGCCCAATCAGCGCTGCCCTCTGCTTAATGCTAAAAACTCCAGATTAATTTCCCTTCCTTTATTTTATACTTGTTTCAGTGTTTCCAGTTCATCTAGTTAATAAAATATGAAATTGCAATTGTAGTAATTAATATTATGGTCTAAACAATTGGCACTAATGAAGTTATTTGCTCTTCTACCAAATAGACCTCTATTTTGTAGCAATTCAGCCAATATGGAAAGAAAAAATTTGACCTTATCCAGGTCTATTTCTTTTCTTTCTTTCTTTCTTTCTTTATTTTTTTTATTTTTTATTTTTTATTTTTTGCTAGGGATCCAAGTAGCAGAGCTGATCCTGAGAAGACTGGCCAAGTAAAGAGCAGATTTACAAGATGCCTTTGCTGATAATGGCAGAAGATGACAAAACAAACATTGGGATGGTATCATATGCAGGAAAGTCTGGGTTTTGTTATATTTTACTGAAAAGAAGATTTTTTTTTTACCTCATCATTAAAAGAATAGGAAGTTCCTCATTACTCTCTAATAGTCTCATTTAAGTAGTTAATTTTGATGAACTAACATTTTGATCAAAGAAGATGATCAGTGGGAAGCCTTTCCCATTTTAGTCATCAACAGTGGACAATTTCCTGCCAGCCTGGGAAAAAAAGAGAACAGGATGTTGAATGGCAGTATGACAGAGAAGAATTTTTACGGGAAAAGAGGCTTCAAAGAAAAAAAAGAAAGAAAGAAAGAAAGAGAGAGAGAGAGAGAAAGAAAATAGTTCTTAAAAGTTAAGTAAGCAAAAAAAAATGGTTTTCGAATATAGTTGAAACACAAAATGTTATTGGTCATTTCTATTTAGGTCTTTAGAAATTCAGATTTTTTTTTTTATCTTACCAGGGGAATAATTTAAATGAGGTTTTGTGCTCATCTGCAGAAACACCTAGTCATGAACTACATTTTTCTGTTGATCTTGAATATTTCAAAACCTCCTTCTGCCAAATATTCTAATGAGCCTCTATCCATCTGATGAAAGTCCTCAAGCAGTACTCTTTACTGGAGTAAATTCAGGATTATTTCCTAACAGTGCCAAAAACATGATAAAAGGTCATGTTCTCTTTAACCAGACGTCCGGATTGGAAATTCTCAATGGAACATGTTCCAAAGGTATGATTATTTGGGTCTTTCCTGTATAGAATTCTTTAAAATATTAAAGTAGAGGAAAAAAGGCATTAAAAAAACACATTTCAAAATTTAACAAGTTGTCAATGTTACCAAGAGCATTGTAAAGGTCTATCTAGGTGAGAAAGCACAACACAAATAAAATACTCAGATAAAATTTCTACTACTTAGAAATTACACAGTCTAAGATGCAGAACTTAAAAGTAATATTTATAATTATAGACATCAAATTTGGAAGCTAAAAAACCCCATAATAATCACCACTGTGCACAAAGAGGTTAAGTGATCAGTAAAATTCCCCCAAGTGGTTGGGTCTAAATTGGGATTCTGTTTTCCTGATTATCAGTCTGGTCCATTGTCCATTTGTTTAAGAGTCAGATTTATTGGCTAACCCCCGTTAAGGAGCTAGGCCAGCAGAAGGGAAACCCCATCACTTTTCCAGTTAGAGCATGGTTAGAATTCCATCTACTCCGGCTACTACGTGAGCATAAGAAGTGTACTTTCCATTCTGAACCTTAGTTTCCTCACTGGCAAAACTTTTATCTGTGCCGATGTAAGTGTGTAGAACCAAAAAGGCTGACCAATCAACAGAACCACAGCAGCTGGCATTTATTTCCAGTGCTAGGAAATGGGAGTAAGATGGACCTGGTTTCTGGTCAGTTTCCCTGAGGTGTAGACTTACAGGAAGGCAGAGCACATAGTGGTGGTTTATGTGTGGGAACTGGGTATGGGTAATGGCAACTGCTTTCTTGGAGTTTTTTAAGAGGTGCCTTACAAACCTCAAAGCTATTATTATCATGCAACTCCTCAACAGACATTAAACCAAAAATGTACGTGAGTAAGGGAACTGCGAAGGCTGAGGGTTGCACATACGTGTATTTGCTGTGCTCCATTTCTGCCTGTACAGTAGTCCTTTATCTTCCAACGCCATGGCAACCCATAAGGGAGGTTTTTGTTTGCTTGTTTTGCCTGTTGAATGTACTTTCAGACTTAATGCATTATTTCTGTATCAGTCAAAAAACCTAAATAAGCAAAAACAAGAAGAAAACAAGTAGAAATATTTTAGCTAAAAACATTTTTAGTTTTAAAAAGTCCTAGTTTTGTGTTGTTGCTGATGGTGTTTTGATGAGCACACATGTTGCTATTCAGGACAAGTGTGAGATCTTTCACAACTTCATGTGTTTTTAAATCAGGATCAGAGTTTGCAAACTTGTAGCTTAGTTAGATGGGCCAACAGGTCTATCATATCTGAGTGGTACATATTTATGTTAATTGTATTCAATACCTTTAACAGGGACATTTGCTCTCCACATGTCAACAGTCCTCACCAATTCCTGTATATTACATCTGTATACTTCCTTTTTTGTTGTTTTTACATTACACAAAGTCCCCTGAAACCATTAGGGTTTGCAGTCTCTGACTAGCAATACATCTTATTTCCCATTATTTCCTTTTCCTCCAGAGAAGCAAGTACAATGATAGGAAATGAATGACCCTGAAAGGTAGGGGGATGGGAAGTAGCCAAATTATTTATTTAAGTAATTTATAAAATATTGCAGAGGATGAAAATATACTAAAGTATAAAGCAGAATAAGCAAATAGCATCGCTAAAGCCAGGATTTTAAAAGGCCAAAGGAGAGCACCACCCTGGCGGAAAGGTCCTTTGGAAAGCCGTTAGGATTGCCTTTGGCTGTATGTACAGAAGTTCGAATACAGCACATTAACAAAGCAGGTGCTTTCTCTCCCTCACGGAGTGAGAACTGCAGAGTCATTTCAGAGATAATACATGCACTAATTTATTTAATACTCCCACCCATCCTCACCAGTAATACCATTATATGTCCATTTTGAATATACGTAAACTGAAGCATACATTTAATAACTTGCAACAGATTACCTGCCTAAGAGGTGACAGAGCCAAGATTTGAAAGTAGGCACTCTGTCCCTAGACATGATGACACTATATGGGTGTCATGAGTGTGGCTATGACACACTGAAAGAGGAACACGGTATAGAATTGGCAGATGCAAACACAGTGAACGTAAGGCCGTGTTCTAAACTGAATGTCCAACCACTAAACCACACCACAGCGTGACGTCCTATTCCCCACCCACACTTCCCACCCCACTTCTTCTGCCCATGTAACTCAAGAATAAAAGATAAAAGACTCAGCTTTCTGCATTTTAATATTGGTTAAGATACTTTCAGCTTCATGTAACAACTTGACAGAAATGGTCTTAAACAATAATAAATCTTATTGTCTCATATACAGGAAGTCCAAAAGCATAGCATATGTCAAGCCTGGCATAAGCTGGCTTCAGCTTTATTTGAATGTAATCCTCTTTGTTATGAACTCCTCCGTGGGTTAGCTTTGTTTTAGGGATAGTTTTCTTATTGTCAAAAATGGAAGACAGAGGAAAATGATGCAATTGTATTCCTTCTCTATTTTCAGAAGGAGGAAATAGGATCCCCATAATTCCCTCTTAAGAGAAATTAAGAACTCTTCCTAAGGACTCTAGAAACTCTCCCCTTGTCCAGAATTTGGTCCCTTGTCCATTCCTGAAATAATCAGTAACAAGGGAAGATGAGGTTATATTACGAAATTAGAATTAATTAACAGTCACTCCTATAGTGAGTGACAGATGGAACAAGTTTTCTTGAATAATAAGTCCTCTGTGAAGGAAAGGCAACCCTTTGGATAACCAGACTCCTGTTAGGTAAGTCAGAGGAAATATTACTGCTGGGTAGAAGTTAATAATGTTCAATAATATCTAATTGTTTGCTTGTGTCAAGAAAAGTAAGTTAAGAGAAAATAAAAATTAGACAACATATGAAGTTTTCTGACTAGGATCAGATTTACAAACAGCAATACTCTATTGTTTAGAAGACAACAGAGTGATACACTTTTGCAAAATTTCTCAGGGAAAAACAGGATTTTTCAACCTAGAATTATATTCCCAGCTAAAATATCAACCAAGGATAAGACCAAAATAAATACATTTTTACATATGTAAAGATACAGGAGTTTTATTTCATATACATCATTTATGACAAGGTTATTTTAAGATATATTTCAGAATAATAAGAATGAAAAAAATGAGGAAGGTGTAGGATATAAAGCCTAGTGGATATAACTCTAGAGTCAGTCCACTGAATACAATTCCCAGGATAACAGTTGAAAATGTAGGTAAAGAGCAGCAAGAAGAATGTCTTCAAGGACAAGAGTGGAATGGCCCCCAAGTCATGGCCAGAGTGGGCAAGGAACCAGATGACATTAGAGACATGGAGAAGATGTGTGTGTGGTTGGTCTCAACAAGAAGAAGGGAAGACAAAGGGGAGTATTACAAGCAAAGAAAAGCTTGTTTGGAAAAGCCATGATCGGATTACAAAGAAAACCAATCCCAGGCATGATTTTAAGGAATTGATGGAAGGCAAGGAAAGATCATAAACTCAACCTAGATTAGAAAGAAACATTCTCCTACAAATAGTGCAGGGTTCATATTATTAGGTCTAGAAAGAAGAAAATACATTTAGGCAAGTACCTGAATCCTCAATCAAGAATATGTTATAGTCATAATAAAATAATCGTGGTGTGTTCATTTTCAACTTGCAGAATTAATGTGTACACTAAAGAAGAAAACATGGTTATAAAACAAAATGCAAATATTGCTAACGTTCCCAATATACATGAGAACCCATAGTCAAAGGCAGAGAGAGAGTAGAGGATATTATGAATGTGATAAAAACATAAAACTCTTTGCTTTGTATAGTAGGCAGACGTACTTCCTACACTTGAATCGACAACAGGTAGAATTCCAAGTCCACTGCATAACATTATGGAAGTGGTCCAATGTGGTTGCCTCTGAGAGGTGAGTTCTGGCAGGGGGAAGGCTTTTAATTATATATGCTCATTTTATGATTTTGTTTTATAATGTATAAATATATTCTACAAAAATATAAAATTCACTTAAAAAATAAAGCAAGTATATCTTGGTAACTCTTGGTTAGAATATCTTGAAATAATTAATTCTTACCTTACCTTCAGTCCCTCTAAATTTCATGATGACAGCAAAATAAATTTTTAAAAGGAAATTCAAGCACAAGACAAAGAAAAGACAAGAAAAGAAAAGACATGAGAAAAATCAGGCAACCCATTTGGAAACCTTTAGGAAAGGAAACTGACCTAGTACATCACAGAAAATGGAAAGTTAATTGTTGGCCAGGGTGAAACTCTATACAAGTTGAATTTTCACTTATAGGATAATGAAAAGAACTAAATATTTGAAGCAACAGGAATCCCTGTGAGTTGGATGCCAATTAGATTTGAAACATGAAGACTGGTACAAACTCCATGTAAGAAGCATTGATACCCCTATGTCATACTGACAGGTGACAACTTCATTGTCCCTGGCCCAAAGCTGAGATTTATTGCTTGGAGAGTAAACCTGTAGGGACTTCACATTCAGTGACATCAACTGAAGGTACCACCACCCTACTGGAAGACAGATTATATGAAGGTCTGTACACTGAACAGTGAGATATTAAAGCTCCTTTCCTGATGAGCTTTGAGAAGATTGAATATTGAAGGATTTCTTTCAATATTGGAAATGTGATTAACCCAAGAGTTAAATATTTAGAGGTGTAAACTATATCCCTCCAGCAGCAAGATCCATGCTCTGTCACCCAAAGCACAATCACTGGCTGACAAGCACTTCTAGATCCCCACTCTACCCATATGCATGAACTTCAAATCTGGTTTTAGTGCCTCAGTCAGCTTAGAATTGAAAGTCAAAGATAACCAAAGACGTATAGAAAACTTCTATCATGGAAGACAGATACCAAATCCTACTGAAAACAATATTAGGAAATGCCAAGGACACAAAATTCTCAGAAAACTCTCACTTCTGGTCACAAAAAGAAAGGTAAGAGAAAGGGACTCTTTAGAAATCCAAAATAACATCAAAGGAACTCTTTAAAAATCTGAATGTCATCTAAAAATTGAAATATGATTACATAAGTAAAATGTTGTAAAGGTTTGGATAACAGAGCTAAAGAAATTTCTCAGAAAATAATGAAAATAGCAAAAAAGATTAAAAATGAAAAGTAGCTATTCAAGGACACCCAACATAATAATAATAGGAGCTGCAGAGAAAAAAGAATGAAGAACGGACGTTTTTCAGAACCAATGACAAAGCAGCGACTTCTAGACAGAAATGGCTCAACAGGTCCCAAGCTCAGTCAATGTGGGATGTGGCAACACATGAAATTTCGGAAGATTAAAGGTAGGAAGAATGCTGAAAGCTTCTAGGGTAGGAATGGGAGAGGGCAGCCCGTTAAATTCAGGGCATAAGGGAGCAGAATGGCGTCAGGCTGCTCAGAACAACACCAGAAGTTACAAAAACCGAGTGCCTATAATTTCCAACCTTGGATTTGACACCTTCCCAAACTATTGACCACATACGAGAAGGAATAAAGGACAGAAGAAAGACAAATGTCGTCCTGCCAAATCTCAAAAATATTACCTCCTGTATACATCTTCTCAGGAAGGTAGATAACAATTTACTTTAAAAACAACTTTACTCCAAAAAAAAAAAAAAAAAAAAAAGGAAAAGGAAGAAGGAAAAAAGAGAATGGAGTAGTTAACCATGGAAGAGAAATATATAGTATTCAAAAAACTGGAATCCAATACAGGATGACATCAAGGGAATTCCCAGGATGGTGATTAAAAAAAATTCAGTCACAAAGAGCAATTAGTTTAGAGTGGACCAGGAAGATGGAGAGCTGCGAGGAGGACCTAAGGAGAGCAATTATTAACTTTCAGAAAAGCAGAGCTTGATCAAAGGAAACATATAATCATCATAACCTTTATGGATTAACTCTTAATAAAAATATAAATAAAACATTTGATTTGGCAAAAAAAATTGAGTAAAGTGCGTGGGGAGGAGAAAAATCTGTTACATCTTGATATTTTCATGGTAAATAATATAATCAATAATTAAACAAATATTTTTTTTTTTAAATAGCAGAGCTTCTTCTTTAGAATTATGAGGTAAACAACAGAAGAATCAGCTAAAAAGAGTTGATGATTATATCTGTAGGAATAGGAGTTCCCACTGAGAAGTAAGGTAGCACAAGAAACTGTTAACTTTCATTATGATCCTTGGAAATGTATTTGATCTTAAGTTTATGTACATCTATTTGTTTAATAAAAGTAAAAAAATGTTAAGAGAAATATATTAATCATACTGTATAATTTTCATTACAAGGCGAATTTAAAAATTGGTATTATTATCCCTTTCAGCTTCTTTTATGTGATTCCATTATCAGCATGCCCTAATATGGTTATTCAAAATCTTACATTTTGGTTCACCCTAAATTCACTCTTAATGCATTGTATTACTACACTTCGGTAATTACATAATAGCAAACGTCGTACACATAGCAAGCATTCTCAAAATCTGCTTAATTTCTTGTTCTGCATGTAGAAATTTATGACAAAAGTTATAGATTGGAAAATAAAATTCGCCACAGAAGTATAAACATTATTCATGTGAATTATAACAACATTCATAAAATTTATGTGCAAGGTGATCTGTTAGATGGTTATTCAAATGTGACAAAGTAAAGTTGAAAGTAAAATCAAACATCTGGGGCCAGAATATATGTAATCAGGAGGGTTATGGATATGCATGTCAATTGATCATAGTGCCCTTGAGGAATTCTGACTTTGAAAATGCTAACATTTTTCCCTAGAGTTACCCTCAATTGAAGTGAAAGTCCCAAATCCACAATTGATAATATTCTAACTTATCTACATTAGAAACTAGACATTTACCCACTTTACAATCAAAGAGCTCTTTGCTATTTCAGGGCTGCTCAAAAGAAGAATAAAATCAGCAGAAATGTTTTTATGTAACTTTTCCAAAGGAAAATAGAACATTTATTTAGAGTGCTATTTCTAAATATTCGGTCAAGCAAACTAAAGTCATAGGTGGTTAATTTTTGCTGTCGTTTACTCTTTTGTAACAGGAATCAATTAGTGCCAACTTAGGCCAAGAGTAATCAAAAAGGAAAGGTGGGGAGGAATTTATTTTAAGGAAGCTTCGGTATCTCAGTACAAAAGGACAAAAGGATACGGCAGCCCAGAAGGGGTCTAGAACAGGAAATGTTATGCCATCTCCTGTTCCCATCTCAACTTCTCTCAGAATATTTGTTTTATTTATTTCTCTCTCTACTGTCAAACTATGTCTGTTACTCAGTTCATAGGGTGACAACCATGTCACAATTCTAGCAGTTTTTTACATCTCCTTCATTCAAAAAACAAGTCCAGCTAAGGAATGAAACTTTTGATACTAACTCTGATCATATTTTTAAGCCAGGTACTACCTTTGGTCCAGGTATCCACCATCAGAACACAGTCATGTTGTACAAACATGGCTGCCATCTCCTGCACCTGTGATTCTGTAGAAAAGAATTGGAAGTGTAGGGTCCACAGATAAGACAGGACAATTCTGACCTAATTCTTTCAATAATTTTGTTAGAACCTCCTATATGTCCAGCACTGGGAACATAAGTTTGAAAAAGGCAGACACAATTCTCACAAACCTTACTCTCTAGTTAGGTATGTTGAGATTCGGAATGGGCTTATGACAATTGGGTTCGCATATAATGAATATGTCAAAGTAATCCAGTGAAACAAGTGACACTCTGGTGGACTGAAAGGCATATGGAAGCAATGGAGAAAAGGTATCTATCTCACTTAGATGTGGGAGGTTATGATGTCTTTCTATGAAAAACATCTACCCCAAGACTGCAAAGATGCATAGGTCAAGTGCATGAAGATGAAATAGAATAAAAATGACCAAGACTCTTAATATTTCTGTAGTCAAATAAAGTAAAGTTGGAATGTTGATAGGTGTTTTAGTTTGGATTCCTCCAAATCAAACTTTGAGATAAAGGAAGACAAAAAAGTCTTCTGTGTTGACATTGATTTTAACAGATTTTTCCCCCACAAGGAAGGCCACTCGCAAGTTCACCTTTGCATTCTCCCAGAGGAGTGAACCCAGTAGAAACACAGCATCTTTTCCTCCGTGGCATTAGGAAAAAGGCCCACGGCTGACTCTCATAGGAACAATTTTGACCATTGAGCAAATCATTGTAGATAAATACATGGACTGTTTTGACTGGTTGAGGATTGGGGAAGTCCATGCTTACAACCCACAATCACTTAGTGGGTGAGGAAGAATAGTTCTTCAAAAGATACCCTGGCACTGGCTGGGCATAGTGGTTCATCCCTGCAATCCGAGCACTCTGAGGGGCCAAGGCAGGTAGGTTGCTTAAGCTGAGGAGTTTGAGACCAGCTTGAGCAAGAGTGAGACTCTGTTTCTATTAAAAATAGAAAAATCCAGCTAGACATTGTGGCAAGTGCCCTGTAGTCTCAGCTACTTAGATGGCCAAGATAAGAAGGTCGCTTGAGCCCAGGAGTTTGAGGTTGCTGTGAGCTCTGATACTATGACACTCAACCACAGGGTGACTGAATGAGACTCTGTCTCAAAAAAAAAAAAAAAGAGAGAGATATCATGGCACTATTACCAGAAGAGAAAATGGATGCTAGATAGACAAAGTCAACATAAGCCTACTAATATTTTCAGAATGACTCCTTTAATATTTATTTTCTACTTGGAGGTATGTCATGCATTATAAAGAATTAGCACCAAAGAATTATTGTTAATAGAGTTTATCCTGTAAGATGAACCTCCATCAGAGTAGTAA
>CAUYQV010008225.1:0-81765 GCA_963574575.1 Galagoides demidoff
CCATTAAAAAGATGGAATTGAAACACATTCTTCTTAATGAAGTATCACAAGAATGGAAAAGCAATTATCCAAAGTACTCAATACTAATATGAAGCCAGCAGACCATCTGATGCATGTCCATATAGGTGAAAAACTCATTTCAATTCAAGTTGGAAGAGGGGCAATGAGGGTGGAGGAGAGTTAGGGTGCTCTTACTGAATGGTCATCGGTTGGGAGTGTTTGGCACACCTTTTGTGTGTGGAACATAACCACAAGAGGGACTCTACCTAACAAAATCAAATATTTTAAGCTGGTTGTTTGTATCCTCACATTTACTTGAGGGTACTTAATCAATTTACTTTAAAAAAAAGAATAAAAAACTTCTTTAAGGAAAAAGTGAAGTAAATAAAACAAATATATAAACAAAAAACCCTAGACCTTAAGAAATGATATTCTGTAGAATGTTCAAGCTGAAGAAGTCTTAGGAATCACCTAGACCTGGTCATCTTCCTAACCTCATGCTAGGCTCAGAAACATTAACCTTCTTAATGCCAAATAATATGTCAGTGTCACAGCCTGATTTAAAACTATTCACAGCACCTATTGCTAACTAACAGGCTGAATTGATGATTCTGAAGTTAGAAAATAATAAAAGGAAATTTCATTGGAGAAAAAAATGAAAGATTAGCTGTCTGTGTAAAAATAATCCAAAATGAGCAGTCTTTCCAGATGCATCAAGAGGTAGTTTAGTTCTTCGTTGGGTGATCTGACTAAGGTAAAGGACCCACATGGAACTGTGGGAGAAGGAAATTCACAAAGGAGGAAGGGCAGCTTGTTCAGACAATGTTAAAACACTTCTGGATTAAGGAAGAAACATCCTAGACATTGGAGTGATTCCAAAGAAAAACAGGACATAATTAAGGGAATGAAGGAGAGAAACTGATTTATAGAAAAGATTAAAGCAATGTATTTTTTATTGCTCTGTCACAAATAAGGGCACGTCTTTGACATATATCAAGATGTTAATTGGAATAATGAGTTAATCCAGGGAGAAATGATTTAGGCATGATATCAGAGGGTAACATGAAGGGATTGGGAAATTACCTATTGAAATGATGACATTGTCATATTCCCAATGAAAGTGAGACAAAAACAGAACAATTAGAAAGACGGTTCTTTGTGGTAATTTTGTATAAAAAGATTTAATTTTTAGCTTTTGACAAAACTGTGAGCCAGTGGAATCATACTTTCCGTGTTTCCTAAATTCCTAGAGAAACTTTAACTGAAGATGCATCAATTTAATAGCAGCTATTATGTGGAGGGGAAGAAAAACACTGCATTAAATGTACAGGTTGATTGCAATCTATGTCTCAGTTTGAGAAATTTTAAAACGTGAAAAATATGTTCACTTGAAAATTGAAGAACCACAGCAATTATTTAAGTAATATATGTCTACAACCCTGTGATTTTTTTCTGTGAGTTCAATTCCTGACTATTCTAAGGCTGATGATACAGCTCGCGTCTCTCTGGATGTTCTGGTCAGTTTGCTTGCCATGCCCTCAACCCTTTACCAGAGAACCTGTTGCCATCTTGATCTCTGGTGAATGAGAAATTGACCAATTCTTCTGGCCAGTACTAACTGGGCCAGAATAAATCTGTGACCCAAACTAGGCCAATGAGCTCCCTTTATTTTTATTTTTTATTTTTTAATATTTCTATTTCAAAATACTAGGGGGGTACAAATGTTTTGTATTACATAAATTGTTTTTTAATGCTTTAAGTGTGCCCATCACCCAGACAATGGGTTCATTGTACCCATTAGGTATATTTTTGACCACTCTCTTGTCTCCCCTCCCCACTGTTTGCTTTCCACTGAGTTTTACTTCCCTCTGTGCACATGTGTGCTCATCAGTTAGTTCCAATTTTATAGCGAGTACGTATGTTGTTTGTCTTTTCAGTCTTAAGATACTTCACTTAGGGCAATCGACTATTTCTCTAGTTTCATCCACATCATTGCAAAAGGCATTAATTCATCCTTTTTTATGACTGAGTAATATCTCATGGTGTGTGTGTTTGTCTGTGTGTCTGTGTGTATCACCTTTTGGGCACTAGGTTGATTCTACATCTTTTCAATTGTGAATTGTGCTGCAATAAACATTTCACTGCAGGGTTTTTTGTTTTGTTTTTGTTTTTGATAAAATGACTTCTTTTGCTTTGGGTAACTATCCAGTGGTAGGATTGCTGGATTGCATGAGGGGGTCTACTTTTGGTTCTTTGAGGAATCTCCATGCTGTTTTCCATAGAGGTTGTACTAATTTGCAGTTCCCAGTAGTGTATAAGTGTTTCTTTCTCTGTGCATCCACATCAGAATCTATTGTTTTGGGACTTTTTGTTTTTTATTAAATCATAGCAATCATGGGGTACAATGTACTGGTTTTATATACAATTTTTTTATTAAATCATAGCAATCATGGGGTACAATGTGCTGGTTTTATATACAATTTTTTTATTAAATCATAGCAATCATGGGGTACAATGTGCTGGTTTTATATACAATTTGAAATATTTTATTCTCACAGGGGTAAGATGATATCTCATTGTGGTTTTAAATTTGCCTTTCCTTAATCATTAGTGACATTAAGCATTTTTTCATGTGTTTATTGGCCATTTGTCTTTTTTGAAAAGCTTCTTTCCACATCTTTGCCCACTTTTTAATGGGGTTGTTTGGATTTTTTTCCTTGCTGATTTGCTTGAACTCTTTGCAGATTCTGATTATTAGCCCTTTATTGAATGCATAACTTGCAAGTGTTTTTTCCCATTCAGTAAGTTGTCTATTTGCTGTGTTGATTACTTCCTTGGCTATACAGGAGGTTTTTAATTCAATCAAGCCCTATTTATTTATTTTTGTTGTTGCTGTGATTGCCATGGGGTCTTAGTCATAAATTCTTTGCCAGTATCTAGAAGAATTTTCCTACATTTTCTTCTAGGATTCTTATGATTTCATGGCTTACATTTTAACTTTTTATCCATCTTGAATTAATTTTTGTGAGTGGTGAAAGATCTAGAAACTGTTTCATTCTTCTGCATGTGGCTATCCAGTATTTCCAGAACCAATTACTGAATAGGGATTCTTTTCTCCAGTGTATATTGTTGTCTGTTTTGTCAAAGATCAGTTAGCTGTATGTGGATGATTGTACAGCTGGGTTCTCTGTTATTGATTTGATCTATGACATTGATCTGAAATGTCTATGTCTCTGTTCTTATGCCAGTGCCATGCTGTTTTATTTACTATAGCCTGTAGTCTGGTAATGTGATGCCTCCATATTGTTTTTGCTTAAGATTGCTTTGGCTATTCAGGCTCTTTTCTGGTTCCAAAGGAAGCATAGACTTGTTATTTTTTTCAATCTATGGATATTATGTTGGCATTTTGATGGGGATTTCACTGAATCTTTAAATCACTTTGGGTAGTATGGACATTTTACCAATGTTTGTTCTACTGATCAGTGAGGATGATGTGTTTTTTATATTTCTTTGTGTCATCTGTGATTTCTTTCCTAGGTATTTTGTAGTTCTTTTTGTAGACATCTTTCACCTCCTTGGTTAAGTATATTCCTGGGTATTTTATTTTCTTTGTAGCTATCGTGAATGATATTGAGTCTTTGATTTGACTCTCAGTTTGACAGTTATTGATGTATAGGAATGCTATGGATTAGGGTACCTTGACTTTATAATCTAAGACTTGGCTGAATTTATCATTCCAGGAGTCTCTTAGTGGAGTTTTAGGGTCTTTCTAGATATAAGATCATATTGTCAGCAAAAAATGATTGTTTGACTTCTTCTTTCCCAATTCGGATATCCTTTATTTCTTTCTCTCGCTTGATTGCTCTTGCTAAGGTTTTCAGCACTATATTAAATAGAATTGGTTGCAGTGGGCACTCTTTTGTTCCAGTTCTTAGGGGGAATGGTTTCAGTTTTTCCACATTCAATATGATGTTAACTGTGGATTCATCAAACATGGCTTTTGTAATTTTGAGATATGTTCCTTCCATGCCCAGTTTGTTGAGGGGTTTTTTAAATCATGAAAGGGTGCTGGATTTTGTCAAATATTTTTTCTACATCTATTAACATAGTTATATGGTCTTTATTTTTGCTTCTGTTTATAGTATGATAAATGAAATCACATTTATGGATTTACATATGTTGAACCATCCTTGCCTCTCTGGGATAGAGACTATTAGTCATGGTAGATTTTTTTTTTATTGGATTTGGTCTGCTAGCATTTTATTGAGAATTTTTGTATCTATATTTATAAAGGATATTGGTCTCTAGTCTTTTTTTGTTGTGTCCTTTCTTAGCTTTGTTATTAAGGTGATACTGGCTTCATAGAATGAGCTGGGGAAAGATTCCCTTTTGTCAGTACTGTGGAATAATTTCTGCAGTAGAGGTACCAACTCTTCTTTGTAGGTCTGATGAAATTCACTGTGAAACCATCTGGTCCAGGGTTGTTCTTTTTTTTTTCCTTGGGAGATTTTTTAATACTGCTTTAATCTCATTGCTGATTATTGGTCTGTTTGGGAGTTATATTTCTTCCAGAATGAATCATGAGAGGTTGTGTGTTTCCAGGAATTTGTCCATTTTCTCTACATTTTTGAATTTATGTACATAGAGATTTTTTATAACATGTACAGATGACATTTTGCATTTCTCTGGTATCAGTTGTAATATCTCCTTTTTCATTTGTAATTGAGCTTATTTCTTTCTCTTTCTCTTCCTGGTTAATTTTGCAAACAGTCTATCAAGTTTGTTTATCTTTTCAAAGAACCCAGATAGTGTGCCCATAACCATTTGTGCAGCTCCCTTAAAAAACAAAAGAACCAAAGGACAAAGGTAAAGTCAAATGGGAGGTCATTTATAGTTGGCGTCAGTGCTGGGTGATGACAAACTAGGGTTACAACTAATTTAAATTAGAAAAAAATGGTAAAGCATCGGTAAAACAGAAATAACTGGCATGGGTTAAGAAAAGCAGAGTAGACGTTCAATGAGCATCAGAGCAAATATGAATAAATAGAAATGTACTCTATTCCCTCACAGCCCTTTCTTCCAAAAGGTTTATATGTGACTCCACCTGAGATAGGGGAAAGCGAGGTTCCCCAGTGGCCCAACTGAAGTTGGTCTCCAATCTGTGGACAGCCTGGACTTTCCCTTTGGTAAAGAATGTTTTCACCAGTGTGAAATAAATATCTTTCTGGAAACTGAAAGAAGGTTGAACCACACATGTGCTCCTGAAGCTCCTTTGTCCCCGTTCTCTCCACTCTTCCTACTTCATCAATGCCTCACAGTTAAAACACACTAAGCAAAAGCTTTACAAAGCAGATGCACAATGTTGACATAGACTGGATTGTGACATGGTTTTGGTGATTCTCCAGAATGAATGGCGTGACATAATTTTGGAGGACTCAATAACTGTCTGTGAAAGTGTTGTGTCTGCTGGTGGTGTGAAGGTGGTGCCTACTGGCCTGACCTACAGGCCTACTGGCCTGTCCAGAAGCCAGGTCCTCACTCAGCATGTGTTTCCTGGATGTTCTTGTCTTTCACAGATCCCATGAATCTTTATGAATTGTTCAACCATGAGGCTCTTTTAGACTGCAGCCACCCTCTATGCATTCTTTATTCTAGAACGCTGAGACCAACCTTTACATTCTTAGAATGCATAAGTCTTCTCTCCCCAAAAGCCCACATGGTAGTCATTTCGATAGCAGGCCATTCTGATTTCAAGAAAACTTCATTTTCTGTTCTGAATTGCAGCGCCTTCCTCAGCAGTGGTTCCCTAAGCAAATGTATGGGCTGTTTGCTTTGCTTTCAACCTTCATGCATTTTTAATGATTTACAAGGAAAAGATTTTTTCCCTCCTCCTTTTTTTATAATAAATTTAATGACTTAATACACATCAAGTGGAATTGTTGGTTTGTGGTGACGGTTTTATAATTCTAAGTTCAAGGGGTTTTTTTCTATTTAATTATGCACAATAACTCTCATGGAATATAATGCAATAACAAAAACATGCACCAATGTTGGCATAAGAGCCTGTTGTTTATTAGTGTTGGTGCTGTGCTTTATGTTTGAAATAAAATATTTGGAACTAATGTTGGCCATGTTTCCTCCAAACTAGATAAAAAAGAAGAAAAAAAAAAAACTTTCTCTCCGAAAATACCATGCACCAATCTTTGGCGATAAAAGCCAGAAGCTCTTGAGATAGCAAATTAAATTTTATTTGTAGAAAGCATTGTGCTGTGTTTTGTTGCTTGCTCAAAGTTATTTTTTAATACCAATAATTTAATAAAGTGGAAGACCGATACATTGACCTGTGTTCTCAAGGCACCAGAGTATTTCCTGGGGTTAAAAGGCACAGCTTGCTGAAAGGTTGTTTGTTTTACATTTTAACCTATTACTTATTTCTCTTGCTTTCTGGCCAGATCTAGCCTAGCTTTTAGAATCATTTTTGAATTTTGTAAAACATAAAGTGGTTGAATTGTCTCACAATCTGCAAGTCAGCTTTTTTTTTTTTTTTTTTAAGAGATAAGAATTCTACTATGTTGCCCAGGCTGGAGTGAATGATACAGTCATAGTTCACTGCAGCTTCAAACGCCTGGACTCAAATGATTTTCTTGCCTCAACATCCCAAGTAGCTGGGATTACCAGTGTGTGCTACCATGACTGGTGAATTCAGTTTTTGTTTGTTTGTTCTTGGTAGAGATGGGGGTCTTGCTATATTGTCTAGTCTGGGTGTAAACTCCTGGCCTCAAGTGATCCTCCTGCCAGAACCTCCCATAATGTTAGTGCTATGGGGAAGTATGACCTACCATGACCAGCCTGTAAGGCATGCTTTTAAATTTCTGATAGATTAGGGCTGGTTTTCCTAAGATCTAATACCGAGCTTTTATATGGGGGAATTATAAAATTATCTCTATTCTATTGCTTAAAAAATAATTTAGAGTTTCTTGGTAGAAAAGAAATAGATGTCTAGCTTTATCAAACAAATTTAGCAAGGAGACTTGTTCAACATTTTCATATTGGTTCAGAATACATTTCTGTCACTAAGAGGAATTATCCAAAATCTCTTTCTGGAAAAGGTGGGCCTAGGGGTCTAGGTTGAGGTGGGGCTTCTGAGAGCTTTGGCATTTTGCAAAGGTGAAGGAGGACTGGACTGAGAGCTTCAGCAAGTGAAGCCATGTTGGAGCTGAACAGACGTTCTAAATGAAGGATCAATTTGAAAGAGCTAGGTAGGAAGGCTGAAATCAGGTACAGATGATAAGATGGTACCTGAAAGCCCCAGAGGAGAGCAGACAGAGAGTCCCTGAAGAGATCATTGGAAGTCCTGCAGATCCAAGGGAATCCTCAGAAGGTGCCTCTGTCTTCATTGTGGGAGAGAAGTACAAAGCAGTGATTAAAGGCATAAACTTTGGAGTAATATGGACATAGGGTCAGGTCCTAACTTGACTGCTCAACAATGATATTATGCCGCGTAAGTCATTTTATTCTCTAATAGTTGCTTCTCATGTGAAATGGTGTAAGGGAAATAAGTCATTGCACAAAGGCTATTGTAAAATTTAAGCAAGAAAATGCTACTGTTAGTTGTAATTAGTGCTAAGTCAGACAGGAAAAGTTGCTGAGTCAGATCCTTTTAATGTAAAAATGCTGTTTTAAATTCCATACATATGCAGATTTTTATCAATATAAATATATAGTTTTTTGTGGCTTTTAGTATAAGGAGCAAACTCATTGGGTCTCTGTATTTTTACCTTAAAATGTTATTATTGATTTCTAACTTTTTCTTTTTCAATAAACATTTTTATTGAGTTCTAATAATCATATAGTGAAAAGAATTGTATACCGAAGCAACCAAGTCCCTGTTGAGATATGGAACACTTCCATCACCCCAGAAACCTGCCAGCCTTCCCCCCATCCCACCACTCCAGAAGCACACAATATTTGAGTTGTCACTACATATAAGCTTTGCCTATTTTATAAATTCATAAAAATGAAACCAAACAATACACATACTTTTGTATTTGAATTTTTTGTTCAGAAAAAATTTTGAGATTTATCTATGTTGCAATGTGTAACAAGTATATGTCTTTAAATTGCTATCTAGTCCTCCATTTCATAATTCTGTCATTTTCCCTGTCTTCTTGGGAAATTTGGGATGTCTTTAGTCTGGGGCTATTATAAACAATGCAGCTATAAATACTCTTCCATACATCTTTTGGAAGCATTATGTTTTCATTTCTTTTAGTTATATATTTATGAATAAATTTCTGGATTTATTCAGCACTAACAGATGTGAGTTGAACTTTATGAGAAAATACTAGACTGATTTTCAAAGTGGCCATACCATTTTATACTCCCATCAGCAATGTATGAGAATTCAGGTTGTTTTATATCATTAAAAATAATTTGATATTAGCAATCTCTTAAATTTTAACCACTCTAATTAGAACATACATTTTTTCTTCATTATGATGATAATAATAAGTTAACCTTCTTATCATTATGAAATATCCCTCTTTTTTTTTAAAGCAGTACTCTTTGTCCTGAAGTCCACTTTATCTGATATCAACACAGTCATTTAAGCTTTCTTATGAATAGTGTTTTTGTCTTTTGCTTTTTTTTTAATCTTTTTATCTTTTGCTTTTAACTTAGCTATGTCTTTATATTATATATTTTTTATCTTTTGCTTTTAACTTAGCTATGTCTTTATATTATATTTAAAATTTTTTTTCTTATGGACAACATATGTACTGACCTTGCTATTTTTATTTGGTCTAGCACCTTCTGCATTTTAACTGGAGTAGTCATTTATATTTAATGTAACTACTAATATGATTGGATTTTAATATGCCATCCTATATTTTTATCTAATTGTCCCATGTCTTTTTAAGTCCCCTTTTCTCTTCCTCCTTTCCTTATTTCATAGTAAATTAGGGGAGAGTTGTTTGCTTTATATTTGTTTTAAAAGAGTCTATTTAGCCAGGCTAACTGTCTATAATTCTAGCACTCCAGGAGGTCAAGATGGGTAGATTGCCTGAGCTCAGGAGTTTGAGGCCCACCTAAGTCAGAACAAGACCCCATCTCTAAAAATAGCCAGGCATTGTGGCAAGCACCTGCAGTCCCAGCTACTTGGGAGGCTGGGGCAAGAGCATCACTTGAGCCCAAGAGTTTGAGGTTGCTGTGAGCTATGATGCGAAGGTACTCTACCAAGGGTAAGAAAATGAGATTCTGTCTCAAATACATATATATATATATTTTCTATTGGCTTTTATTTATTTATTTTTAGCTATAACTCTGTTTTGCTTTAATTAGCTTTTACTTTATTTTTTAGTTGTTATTTTATTGTCTCAAACAATAGCTTTGACATAGGTGGTTAATCTCTCCTCTCTGAGGCAATTTCTTCTTGTCCTTGAAATTCCAGGACACCACACTTGCCTAATTTTCTTCCTCTCTTTCTGATTACTCTTTCTCATTCTCTTTGCAGATTCCATCTGATCCTCTGACTCCTAAATTTTGGGACCACGCTAGGGTTCTGTCCGGGAACCTCTTCTTTTTCCTATACATACTCCCTCCCGTATCTTAGTGTTTTAAATACTACCAAATTTGTATCTCTATTTTGATCCCTCTCTTTTGAACTCCAGGCCTGTTTATTTAATTGGATGCATAACATTTCCACCCGCAAATTTAACTGACATTTCAAACATAGTGTTCCAACACTAAGCTCTCCGCAGTCTCCAACCCTCCCTTTCTCTCCACACCACCAATTCAGCTCCTCCCTAGTCTTTTTTATTTCAGCTAGAAATTCTTCCACTTGTTCAGGCCAGAAACTTTAGTGTTACCCTATTTATTTTGCAATTCACTTCTGACCAGTCAACAATTCCTGTCGATTCTATCTTCAAACTATTTCCATTGTTCAGCCACTTATCATTTCCATTGCCAGCCCCAGGTTGGCCAAGCCATCATCAGCTCTCACCTAGACTGTTGCTTTAGCCTTGAAACTGGTCTCTTGCATCAGCTCTTGCCCCTTGTAGGCTGTTCTCAACACAGAAGGCACAGTGATCCTGTTAAAAACACACATAAATCATGCCAGTCATCATCAGCTCAAGACCCTCCAAATATGTTTTTCATCTCACTTAGAATAATAGAATAAAAGTCAAAATCTTCCCTATCATTTGCAGGGTCCTGCATGATCCAGATTCATAGTTACATAGTCAGGGTAGCCAGTAATAAGCAGAGTAATAAGCCAGTAATAAACAAAAACATTGCAAAAATTTGTCAAGTTGTATCAAAATCATTGCCTGAGTGGGAGAAGCATAGCAGACCAAGTAAACATTGATAGAGAAACAGTGAGGAAAATCTTAGGTGAAAATCTAGGCATGAGAAAGGTACGTGGGCAAAAACCGGCTCTTGCATTATTACAAAGCATCAGCTCATGCAGCACGGTCTGTAAGGGAGTTTTTAGCCAGTAAACAAATAACTGTATTGAAACACTCTCCCTACTCAGCTGATTTGGCCCCCAGTGACTTTTTCCTTTATCTAAAGATAAAGGAAATATGGAAATAAAGACATTTTAATGACATGCAGAACATCAAGGGTAATACTACAACAGGTTTGAAGACCATTCCAGAAAAAGAGTTCCAAAATCGCTTTGAAGATTGGCTAGGCACTGGTGTGGGTGCATAGCTTCCCAAAGGGAAGGTAATTGTAGGGCTAGTCAGCAATGAGGTATGTAGCACTTTTCCTAGGATGAGTCTGTGAACTTAATTTTTAGACTTCATAGGTTAGAACATTTACCTATTACCTGTAATATCTCCCATTTGCAAGTGCAAGTCATATATCAGCCAGATGTTTGTAACTTAGGGACTTACTATAATCACCTCCATTCATAAGTACAAGTTGTATGCAAGTCAGATGTTTGTAACTCAGGGACTGCCTGTATAACGTAGACTTCTCCCAATGGATAGGTGCCCAGGTAATGTTTCCTGACCAACTGATTAAAGATAGAAGAAAAGGAGCATGTATTTTTTCAAACTTCATTTGTTTATTTACACATGCATGTGTGTATTTTAGGTAACAAATACCTCCTTCTGAGTCTTTTGGATTTTGACTTAAATGTCTTTTAATTTCCATACACAGTACATAGACTTCCCCCAGACTGTTTTTGTAAATATGATTTTTGAAAAACATGGAAGACTAAGAGCCTAATTCTGAAAAAACTCCATGATCATGTCATGTGAGTGACAGATTTAGGTTATGATTGGGGAACTGGAATGGACACAGAACCCTTTCAATTCTGTCTAACAAAGCCACAGACTAATGTTAAGGAATGTTTGTGTGATCTCTCCAGTGTGGAATCAGTTACCCAAACACAGGAGTCTTTACAAAGATCCAAAATAATCATAAAACCATTATAACCACAAGACCTTTTCAGAGCTATCCCCTCAATAGTGAATGCTGCCTTTTCAAGCCAACTCTTATATTGAGAGAAGGGTTGTAATATCTCCAGCCTGGAAGAAATCCCTATTCCTGTGGCTCATTTACTTCATCTCTGTGGTTCTTGGAAAGAAGGATGGAGTGAAAGCCACCCCATGCGGTTGACTGTGAATTCTAGTCCCAAGCAATGTATAGACAGCTTCAACAAACTTTGGCTATTTAGCCAATCTTCATTCCCTAGGAAATACCGCCCAGCTTTCCCCGAGCCCTAGTAACTCAGTAACTTGTTCACCATGGGCCACCCTTTGATTTATGGTCCTGGGCATTCTTAGAACTCTGCTCAGAGAAGAAAAAGGCATAATCACCTTGCAGAAGCTATGAAGGCAAAGCTTGCCTGCAAACCATCAGGCACCATGAACAAGAGCATCAGTAGATGTAGTAGATGAAGTATGTATGTGCATGAACGTTTCCTGTGCTAACTCAGTACTGAGCACATGGAAGTCACAATAAATATTACATAGAAGGGAGAAGGAAATAAGGTCAGAGAGAAAATGAAGCAAAACAGGGAGAGCGAAAGGCAAGATCCATATTCTTCTTGAATGTTCACTGTCTTATGTGGTGGGAGGGACAGGAACTCAGCTGAGCAGGGCTAGAACTTTCACTTCACTGCGAATGCACAATGCACACACTTGTAATTTTTTACTTAACACTCACATGCTCTACTATTGACCTTACATTCTCTACATTCCCTCCATATGGGTAGAAACTATATTTCTCTTAAAACATCAGTGCTGTTGCTTTGATCTGCATAAAGAGCTAAACATTGGAACCCACCCTGGGCAAAGAACTGGGATCCTACTCTAACCTGGTCTAAGGATATTTCAAGTCTGTATTTCCACAAGGTCTAGTCTGATGCTTGGCACATGTGCATAGTATTTCTTGAATAAACACCTGACTGAAAAAAAAAATGAAAAAGCCTGATACCAATGGCATCTTTGTTAGGTTCTTAGAATTCATTAGAAAAGCAATTCACGGAATGTGAGCGGAAACACTAAGTCTTTTCCCATACTCAGTTGCCCTTCTCTCATGAATACAGTGCATCAGAGGTGGCAGGGAGATTTCAGCCTAGCATAAGAGAAGGGGAATTTTTCAGAACTCTCAAACCTTTCTTGAAAACATCTCTATGCAGGTCATATCATGATCTATTTGCCATTTGTAAAGTAAAACACCGTCATGAAAAAGAATATTTAATGTCATTGAGAAAAACCCTACATTTCCCAGCTTATAAATGTCAAATTATCCATTCCAGTTGCATGGGGAAAAAAGGAATCATAAGGTAAGATCATAGCCTCCTGTGATTTTTGAATCAAAATGGAAATTATGAACTGGAGGTTTAATAATCCTTAACGTTTGCTCTTTGGGAAATCTGCTATTTGTTGAGAGTGGGACTGGCATACATTAGGAGGTGGACACTTGAGATGAGGCTCCTTTTCATCATCCTTCTCTTGCACTGAACTTTCATTTCTGTGAATCTTGTTCCAGGATTGTACAAATACAGTGTCTCCCTTATGGCCTCACAGCACAAGACAGGCAAATCCTGAGGAGATGCCAATCCCATGATCCTTAGCTCTGCTTTAAGACGCACGTGAGGGTACCAGAGATAACCAAGTGCCCTGTGCTAACTGCTTCTATAACACTTTCTTTGGTCCCATGGCTTTTGATGGTTATTTAAAATTCACTACAAATGGATAAACATATCTCTTCTTCAAATTGTCCAGAGAAAAAAAATTCAAAGTTTCTTTGGTTACTTATACCAGGGTAATGTATTCAGCATTCAGACATTTTGGAAAGCATTTCGGCAGTCTCAACAGGGCAGCCATCTTATCTGCAAACATTTTGGTATACTTGATACAATGGACAAATACTGGATATTTATTCTATGAACTCATACCAATGATTTATTGACATGATGATATAATCTATAAAAAAGTTATTTGACTTCAGACTTTCTACCACATTTTATAATTTTTTTTTTAAACCTTAAATTAATATGAGGGCAGGAATGTTTGGGTAACATTGTTTTCACTTCTAAAGTAAAGTTCAAGTTGTAGTTGAACCCTTCACCTAGGGGGCATGCTGAGCACCCTGACATTGTGTGTATTAGGTGAGATTCCACCAATTGTCTTCCCTCTAATCGCCTTCCTCCTCCCCCACTCCCCCCTCTTTCTTTTCCCTTGTTAGACTATGTTTGTGTTTTATCATTTGTGTGGACATGCAATTGTTTATATATTGGTTTCTTATTAGCATTGAGTATGTCAGATTTTTTTTTTCCATTATTGAGATACAATGTTAATGTGTGTACTCTATAATCCATATCTCCAATTCTCCTTATGGACTAGCGTGCATACTCAAAGAGGCACAAGGATGTGCATTTCAGACATTTTTGCACTGGCAAAAACATTGTTAAGTTTCTGAATGTTCTTTAATAAAGGTCTGGTAAAATAAATACTATGCATAGCAGAGTAAGAACGATCCTCTCACACATAACAACTATAAACTGTGAAGGGAATACAAAAACAACTACCTGAGGAAGCTAGAGAGGAAACAACCTTTAGCAAATTTGAAGAAATCAAAACTTAAAGAAATAGACCAGCATAAGTAAGTTTCTGATTTTTGTAGTTTTGCCTCATGTTAGGCAGCAGTCTACAAAAATGTCACCGTCTTTCTTGTTTAAAACCAGAAGCAGAGTCTGGGGTAAACACTGATGTTAACCTGAATGACTGTTTTCAACAGTAGGCCATAAGTGTCTGCCCTGGTTTAATAATATGTGCAAAGATGCAAATGATTGATTATTGATTTTAACCTTCAAAAATTTAACAGAGGGCCTTTTCCTGGGATCGGGGCAGGAAGAGAAGGCAAAGAGAACACAGTAGAAGCACAAAAAAATCTACGGAAGTCCACAATGTCTTAAAAGCCATTCATAATCTCCAGAATGAATTTTAAAGAAGTCCTGCTATTATAGGATATGTCCCCTTCATGATAGAGACCAACATAAGGTTGGCAGAGCATTTAAGATCATGGATAAAACAATCAAGATAAGAAATATCTGTAAGAATGGAAACTCAATCTGGTTAAATGTAAAATCTTCAACTAAGTCTAAATAATTAACCTCAAATGTACAGTACAGAATGACAAATATATGACACAATAGTTCATAAATTGAAAAAAGTTACAGAATTTTATTGATAATGACTCTATTATATGGCACAAGTATTATGTACTTACCAGAAAAAAACAAATGTAGTCTTCATTTGCTTTAATGAAAATATACATTTCTAGATCTGCACTGTACAATATGGCCACCCCTAGCTACGTGTGGATACTTGAATTTACTGTCTTAAATAACATCAAAAATCAAATGCCTCTGTCACATTATCTACACATCAAATACTGAATAGTCAATTGCACATGGTTGGTAGATGCTGTAATAGACAGCATAGATACAGAACATTTCATTGCAGAAAGTTCTGTTGGACAGTGCTGCCTGGTACAAGTGAGGTTAGGAGTCATGCTGTATTCTGTCTGTGTTGGACAGAACATAGCTGGCAGAGTAGACACATGCTGTTTGCTGCTCAGAATCAATTTCTCCCTTTTTCTGGTAAAAGAAATCTGTGTGTCCTTTAAGAAAACACTCCCTTCCCGTTCTCAGTCAGGTGATTTGCATGCCATTGATGCTGCCCATTCAGGGAGGGGACATTACTGGCTTTACAAGAGGAGGCCCTCATGGTTCTCTCTGGGCTATATGCTGTAAAGAGGAGAGATATAGGGCAGCACCTGTGGCTCAAAGGAGTAGGGCACAGGCCCCATATACCAGAGGTGGCAGGTTCAAGTCCAGCCCTGGCCAAAAACTACAAAAAAAAAAAAAAAGAAGAAGAAGAAGAGAGATATATAACTAAAGTAGATCTTTTAGTAGCACAAGTGGAGAGTTCAGACTTATTGGGCAGCCACTCAGGGTGAAGACATCAGTGTTGATTATAGAACAGAGAGACAAAGGGAAATGAAATAGTGACACTGAACCTCTGGATCAAACTTCTCCTGAAGCTTACACTACTTCTTTTGATTACATGAACTTTTAACCTCCCTTCAGTGTTTAAATCACGGAAGTTGCATTTCTTAAAACTTAGAACATGATGATGCCCCTGATAAACTGAGTAAAGTTGTAAGTATTCTTGTTTGGACAATGATACAGCATAATGGAATGTTTTTGGAGGAGAAAAACCAGGAGGGAGAAAGAACTTCAAGGAAATACCTCTGTTCAATTCCCATGACCAAATTAAGTGTTTTTTCCCAGGCCAGTCCAAGTGCCTGATGTGACCATATTGACATTTCATGAATTCCCCTGGGAAGAAGGATTCTAAAAGCTTCCAGTCCTCATTTAAAGTAGCATGGTAGAAAGAATAAGACAATTTGATGAAGTTACCAAATCCACAAACCTCCCTGTATTGCCAGGACAAAAAATAAGTTAGAAAATCATGTAAAATTACCTCCCTTTTAAATATAAGTGCCATTCATACTAGCACAAGGCTGCATTTTATTAACTGCACTACTCCAAAATGTGTCACTTTGGTTGCATGATATTATAAAATAAAACCAGTGTTATTATTTTTGTGTCATTTCCCAATCCAGTACATTTTTATAAAATTTTTTAGATCGAGTTAATATTTTAAAGCAGTGTATATAATGAAATTTGAAATATACTTTGAAGATAGCTCTTCTAGAAAGTTGATAGAAATATCCAATAAAGGCTATAGAAAATTATTTTCAGTAGCTTGAGGGAGAAGATAGAACGACTTTCTGTATACTCTCAGAACTTTTTACACTCCCATTGTGTGGCTAAATCACCTAAGATGCCCATTTTTTCCCTGCCCCACACTCATTGGAATGTGTAGCTTCTTTAAGAGTTACCAGTCCTAATACAAAAGCACACAACTTTGCACTATATAATCGCTAGAGAGACATTAAAAAAATGAAGGCTATTGAGCATAGAATTACACCATGATCCAGAAATTCCACTGGAAGTTAAATACCCAAAAGAAATAAAAGCAGGGACTCAAACAGACACATAAGGTGATGTTCAGAGCAACACTATTTATAATAGCCCCAAAGAAGAAACAACGCAAATGTCTATAGAAGTGTGAATGGATAAATAAAATGTAGTGTTTATCTACAGCAGATAAATGGCTTGAAAAGGGAGAAAATTCTGATACATATTATGGCATGGATGAGCCTTAATACTTAATACCTAAAACACTGTGCCAAACAAAATAAACTAGGCACAGACGGACAAATACTGTATTATTCCACCTGTGAGAGCTACCTAGAATAGGAAAATTTATAAAGAAAGAAAATAGAGGGCAGTGCCTGTGGCTCAAACGAGTAGGGCACTGGTCCCATATACCCAAGGTGGCGGGTTCAAATCCAGCCCCAGCCAAAAACTTCAAAAAATAAAATAAAATAAAAAGAAAGAAAGAAAATAGAACATTGGTTACCAGAGGCTGGGAAAGGGAAGGATGGGAGTAATTTTTTAATGGGCATAGGGTTTATGTTGGAATAATGAAAAAGTTCTGGAGATAGACAGTGGTGATTATTCCACAACAGTGTGAATGAATGTATTTAATTCTCAGAATTGTACACTTAAAATGGTTAAAATGCTGAATTTTATGTTGTGTACATTGTGCCGCATTGAAAACAATGTGGATTTCAGGGCCTCACTCCCAGGATTTTTATATAACTGTTTGGAGTGTAGCCTAAATATTGGAATTGTAAAGCCCACCCAGCTGTTTCTAATGTGTCACCTCATGCCTCAGGGTCTGAGCAGGTGACATAAGTAAATGAAAACAGTGACTGCCCAAAGGAACCCAGATCCCAGACAGGTCAAATTTTCTTAATCATTGAAAAAAGTATATATCTCAGGGCGGCGCCTATGGCTCAAAGGGGTAGGGCAGCAGCCCCATATGCTGGAGGTGGTGGCTTCAAATCCAGCCCCCAGCCAAAAAAACTGCAAAAAAAAAAAAAAAAAGAAAGAAAAGAAAGAAGAAAGAAGTATAGAAGTATATATCTCAAAGTTCAGGCAATCTAATTTTTAAATCTTCGTAACTTACTCAAATTAAAAAAAAATAATAACAAAGTATGCGTGAGAGCTATATGTTATCCATAGGCAACCATCTTAGTTTGCCTGGGACAGTTCCTGTTGAGTACAAAAGCATTGAGTAAATTATCCTGGGAAATCACCTAGTCCCTGCCAAACTAGTGTCTTTTGTCATCCTTGTAAGCTACCGGTTCACATCTCCTGGTATGAGGAGGAGGCAGAATAACACACTCTTATTTGATTTACCTAAAGCCCTTCCAAATAAACATGGATTCCAAGTAAACACAGCAACCTTGCTAAGCAAACCCGGCCTTAAGTATCACTGCAGTCGTCCTTGTTAAGTTTGTGCATTTAGGCTCCTCCTATAGAAAATTTGGAGCCATCACTGGCATAGGCAGCTACACAAGGAACAATTCCAGGAAGAAAGCCCTTCTTTCTTCCATATTATAAACAATGTTCTAGAAACGTCATGGAAGGAAATGGTGCTGGCTCTGAAGGGTTTCTGGATGTTGCTTACGGTCTCTTCTTGGTGAGGTTTCTTTCACTCTCTGTGGCTCTGTCCACTTTATACACGATTATCTACTATTCTTGTTGGAGATCTTTCCCTGGTGGGTAATTGAGTTGTGAATAGCAGAGTTTAGGGTTATTCTGATTGCCCTCCCTCTTTCTGGTCACAGGATAAAATAGCACTTTCTCACCCCCTTGATGGTGGCCGTGTGACTTGATTTGGCTAACAAAATGTGACTAGATGTAAAGTGTGTCACTTGTAGGTGAGACATGTATGTGGTGGTGCTCATGCCAGCCTTCGTTTTTCACCTGCCTTGGCAGTTGAGGAAGTATTTGTCGAGATGATGTCTTCATTAGCCTGGGTTCCTGAGTGACTACCCAGGTTGGACATGTGGGGAATCCTTGATTGTATTAAGCCATGGTGATAAGGGGCTATAGCACAATCTAATCTGTCTTGCCTGGCAGGGTAGCAGAATTACATATGTGAATTATGTGATCTGGTTTATATCTGGCACAATTTTGGATGCATAGTATACTGTATGAAACATTTGCTACCAAATTTATAGGTGCAAAAGTATGTCTAGGCACAAATGACTTATTTTCCCCTAGACCAGTGTAGTCTAAAAGATCATTCTGTGATGATAGAAATATTCTATACTGTGCTATGGAGTACGGTAGCCATTGGCTACAGATGACTAAGCTATGTGAGCTGGAAACATGGCTAGAGCAACTGACAAGATGCATTTTAAACTTTATTTAATTTTGATTAATTTAAATTTCAGTCATCTCAGGTACCTATTAGCTACTATTCTGGCAACATAGCTCCAGACAACCTAGTCCTTGCCATTTCTGATAGCTCCTCACTCCTGAAACTGTTTTTCCTCCATGATTTTGTGTATGAGGCTTCCTCAGCTGAAACACTTTTTTTTATGGAATGTGTATTCATCTTTCAGGGTTCACATCAATTGTGATTTTCTAGAACAGAATGAGCCTCTCCTGGAGTTCCATATAGAACTTTATTTGTGTGTCCAGTGTGGTAATGATCTTCCTATGACTTCGGAGTCACTTGGGGATATCTTTTTACCCCACACCTCCCTTTATGTACAGAGGCTGCAAAAAATGTATACACAATTTAAGAAAGAAAAATAAACTATATTAAAATTATAATACTCCAGTTATGTTTGGCTTCTGAGATTACAAGAGATACCTGATATGATCTATAAGGTAAGAAATCTTATTGGTATATATTGAGTATTATAATTTCAATACAGGGTTTCTCTTTCTTAAAATGTGTATTCATTCTTTGACCCCCTGCGTATATTCTGAGGGCAATAACCTTGTTATTTATTTGTGTCTGTCCCATAGGCCTTGTTCTTGGTAAGCACTCAATCAAGAGTCTGCAAACCTCGTTCATTTACAAACCGCTCTTCAGACAGCCCTGCAAGTGAGCCCCAAGCGCAGGAACCAGTTCCAAGGGCTATCTGAAGTGGAAATGAATCCGTGAGGTGATGTCAGGAGGATATTGGCCTGCCCAAGGCTCAAGTTTGTTCCAGGGTTATGGAAAAATAAAAACCAAACTTTTATGACCAGTAACTTTACAACAAGGAAGAGCTGAAGGGCCTCCTTTTGCACATTCAGCAACATCATTAACTAAACTTTTCACTAGCCCCCAAGTGGCATGAAAAGGCTGGAGGCTTAGGGATAATATGCCAGTGGTGGGGTGAAGGAGCACAGGATATTTCACCCCAAAATATGACTCTTGGTATAAAGAATATTTTGAGTTAAAGATAGTTAATTCAAGATTGAAAAAGACCACTCTAAGGGGCTTTCCCTCTATCTTCATAAACTAGACTGACCCAACCAAAACATCAAAGGGCACAGTGGACTTCCCTTCCTCTTCGGGTTATCTCACTATATTGCAAGAAAAAAGATGAAGAATGCATCCAGTCTGTCCCAAATTATTTAAAACATAACACTTGTCTTTCCACTTAATTTACAAGTCAATCTGCTTCCCCTTCTATTCCTCCTCCCTGGAAAATGTCTAGCCCCTAAACGAATTACCTATACTCCGCATTTCTTCCCTGTTCCAAAAGGCATGTGTAAAAATATCTGAACTTCATTGGGCTATTGAGTAATCACTATGTGATTCTTTCTATGTACATGATATTGGTAAACAAACATTTCTGTTAATAATCTGCCTTAATCGTGAGTTGGTATTTCAGTGAACACTGGAGCGAAAGGGCAGGTTTCCCTTCACCCCAATAGGGGAGAGTGAGAACACCTCTCACTGCACAGGGGGAGGCATCTGGCCTCTCTTGAGTAGCAGAAGGAAGAGAGTAGGCTTTGGAGTTGGCCAGACTTTGGGTGGACCAAGGCTGCCCATGATCAAGGGTCTTTCATTTGCAAGAACCAGAAACTCTTTCAAGTCAATAAAAAATGAATCCTAGAATATCTTGTGAATTCAATCATAGCTGGACCTCCTATATTTTATTCCAAAATAGCATAAAACAATTGAGGGATTATAAGTAAAGATGTAACATGTTAAAGTGGGATTGGAAGCCTTGTATGTTTTCAAGTTGTTCCTCTTCTTAAACTGATGTTCAAGGCCTAAGATTCAGGCTTAAACCCTCACCTCTCTTTCTAACACAGCCAGTGATGAAGCCCCAATGGACCCAAACACAGAGGCATCCACATCTCCATCCTCTGTGCGTTCTCTTTCCTGTGTTTGGAGTACTCTTCCCTTCTTCTGAAATTATTTTATTCTTTCTTTCAGCCATCACCACTACCTATTTTCAGAACTTTTCGTCATCCCAAATATAAACTCTATACCCATGAAATAGTAACTCCCATTTTCTCCTCCTCCCAGCCTCTAGTAACTTCTATTATATGTTGCCTATGAATTCGCCTATCCTAGGAACCTCATACAAATGAGATCACACAATATTTGCCTTTGTGTGTCTGGCTTATTTTACTTTGCATAATGTTTTCAAGTTTGATCTACTTTGTAGCAAGTATCAGAATTTCAGTTTTTTAATAACAGATTCATAGTCCATTATACTTATATACCACATTTTATTTGCTCAATTTTTAACTAGATTGTTCATTTTTTTGTTATTGAGTTGTAGGAATTCTTTATATATTCTGAATACTAATATCTTATCGAATACATGATTTGAAAATATTTTCTTCCATTCTATGGATTGCCGTTCATTGCCTTGATAGGGTACTTTGATACACAAAGGTTTTTAATTTTGATGAAATCCAATTTATCTGTTTTTCTTTTGTGTCTGTGCTTTTGTTTTCTTGACAAAAAATCCTTGCCAAATCTAATGCCGTTAAGATTTTCCTCTATGCTTTCTTCTGTTTTAGAGTCGTAACTCTAAATGATCTTTGATCCATTTTGAGATGAGTGGTGTGAGGTAAAGGATCAAATGTATTCTTTTGCATGTGGATGTCCAGTTTTCCCAGTACCATTTGTGGGAAAGACTATCCTTCCCCCCAATTACTGGTCTTGGTATCCTTGTCAAAAACTAATTGGCCATATTTAAAGAGTATATTTTTAAAAATAATATAAAACTTTACTATTTTTCTAATATCTTATAAGCTATAACAGAGTATAAGGAGACAAATAAAACATATTCATCATCCACCACTCTTTTTTTTTCTTCTAAATACATAACAAAATGTAGATAAGAATTGCATCTATTTATCAGGTAGGTTTAAATGGAAGACAAAATGGAAAAGGTTAAACAGTGTCTGCCTCATATTTATATTTTTGCTTATGTTTTTATAATCAAATTCATACTGTGCTATGAAAATTTTATATATATGTATGTATACATATATATGAAATTTATGTATATATACTTATGTATATGTACAAAAATATGTATGTGTGTGTGTATATACATATTTGTTTTCACTCAGCATTATACCTTAGACATTTTTCATATGACTATGTTTTCTCAAAAACTTTTATCATTGTTAAGATGTACCTCAGGTAGTATCTCTCTTTCTTTCGTTTGTGTGGTTTTTTTTTTTTTTTTTGAGACAGAGATTCACTTTATTTTCTTTTATATATTTCCATGGCATCATAGTTCACAGAAACCTCAAACTCTTGGGCTCAATTGATTCTTTTGCTTCAGTCTCCCAAGTAGCTGGGAGGTGACCCACAATGCCCGGCTATTTTTAGAATGAGGTCTTAAAAAAAAAAAAATGAGGTCTTGCTCTGGTTCAGGCTGGTCTTGAACCAATGAGCTCAGGCGATCCACCGGCCTCGGCCTCCCAGACAGCTAGGATTACAGGTGTGAGCCACACTGCTCAGCCAAATGTCACTCTTTGTGAGAAACTTTCCCAGCTCTCACTGACCCCAGGTAGAATGTGGCTATATTCTGCACTGTTAGTATCCATGTGCACATTTTATCCTCCATTGCGAAGGGACTTACTATCATAGATAGAGCACATAGTAGGTGCTTAGTAAATGTTCGTTGAACTCACAATCGTGTCTCACATAAAGCTTGTATTCAGTAAATGGTCACTTGGTCATCTGATATTCTTAATCCTCTCTTCTATTTTCTATGTAACAGAACAGTAATAGGATCTTGGGATCGATCTTACAAATTCTAATAACCCAATAAGTATTATGAAGACCAATGTGGTGCATATGTATGGCTCAGCCTTGGTTCCCATACCCTCACTGACCCCAGAACGTGAAAGAGGCTCTGTCTCAAGATGCCCATTCATTCTATTCCTTGCTGCTCAGAAGATCCACAAGCACATTATTCACAGGAAGCAAAATGTAATGATAGTCTTAAAACAGATGTTACCTGACCACAACCTTGCTACCCCTTGTTTTGAAGGTATTTGCAACCTTAGGATTAATTCTATCCCTTATGTATGAGGTAGCCTGATTCCTTGATGCTCTTCCTGGCTTTTTAGGGGAGGCAGATAGCAAATACATCCCCCAAATAGCTCCAATCACTTAATTCCTTATTCTTCTCACTTTACACCATATACCAAACACAATAGGCAACAGTGGTTGCAAAGCACCTTGACTCTGGCTAAGCTACCTACTTGCAAAGATTATGAAAGTCATAAAAATGTCAATTTCTGTATTTCCATTCAGTAAACTACACATGCAGTAGTCTCTCCATTCACTCCCCATCTTTACAGCTTGAGTGAGAAGGCTGCAGCTTCAAGCTTGAATAACAAATAGAACGGCACTTGCCCCTTTGACAAGTGGTCTGGGAAGCACAGGTATTTCTCTAGCTTGCTTGCCAGAAACAAGTCCCAGGCTGTCTGACACTGTCATTCCTTTACCTATTGACATGGACAAAGCCCTCAGTTAAACTGAGAAATATCCATTGCGGAATGATAGAAGGCCTAGAAAATATGGGATTTCATTGTATTTTTATAAGTAAATAATACTAAAGTAAAATAATGGCAGCTAAAACATACTAAACTTCAACTCTGTACCAGACACTTAGCTGAGTGCTCTATGCACTTTATCTTCTTACTTAGTCTTCATGGCTTTATGACCATTTTACAACTAAGAAAATAGAGGTTCAAGTGTTTGTTGAAAGTTGCAGAGCAAGTGAATAGTTATTTGAAAATTGGCACTCTATCACCAAAACCCATGTTCTTTCTCTTACACCTTCTTTTCTCTTGTTAACTTTTATTCAAGCTTTTTTATTTATTTATATAATATAAATGAGTATATAGTCTATAAACAGATTATAATATGTTATTTATATGTAAAACTCACATAGAATGTTATATATGTGTGTGTGTATATATAAAACTCACATCAAAGTTAGAGATCTGTGCTGCTTTAATAACTAGAACTAGTATCTATAGGTTAGTATAGCTGCAAGAATTTTTGTTATAACCTAAGAAAGAAATTTTAACATTACTGACTACCTCATGAGGTGAAAACTCTCCATCCCTGATGGGTATTCAAGCAGGGCTGAATGATTACTATTAGTCAAAAAAATTGCAGAACAGATTCCTGTCAGGGATGGGATAAATGACTCTAAAAGGTCTATTTTGTTTGTAGCATCATAGGTTAAAGCAGTGGTTCTCAACCTTCCTAATGCCACAATGTATTTTCATTATAGAGAACTGCTCAGTTAAAGGATTCTAGAGGTTCCCCCTTTAGATTTCTGCCCTACTTGGCATCTCTGAGATATTTCTGTCCATAATACAGAAGGACATAGGAATGACCTTGAACTCAAGTTGGTTCAGGTTGACTTTGTCCTTGGCCATAGACAGAAGAGGTTACCAGATCTAAGATGACCCAATCATTTTCCCTTCCTCATTCCTTAAGAAGTTGGAATTGGGATATAGAAAAGCAAGTCTGGGTTGTCCTGTTGAGCAGAGAAAACTTAATCCAAAGAATGATGTGTTCACTGCATAGAATAGGAATAAGAGGAAGCTGGTGGGTGAAGTAGGAGAAACGAAGATGAAAAGTGATGAGAAAATACATCCTGTGTACTGAAGCCCTCTAAGACAAGTAATGGTTCTTTCTGAGGACTTGGGGATCTGTGAGACATTCCTGTATCTTTACAATAAATCCCCCTAACTGATTAAGTGTGTGCTATTTGTTACCAACCAGAAGAGACTCAACTAAGAAAGGAATCTGTATGAATCAGCACTCTTATTCATGGTTGGTGAAACAACAGGCCTTCCTTGCCTTGCTAGACCAGAACAGAGTTTAGAATGGCAACTGGAGGAGGACCATTGCCTTCTCCATTTACTTTGCCTTTGCTGTTCATAAGTCGTTGAAAGCTCAGGTGATTCCATTTCTCTGTTAGGGAAGTTAAATGCGCATGAGGGAGATTTACGGGGCTTTGTTTGATTTAGCTGTAGCTTAGAGGGTTTAGGGAAAAAAGGAGGGTGCATGTAAAAGAAAGTTTAGCCAACAAAGGAAGCTCAGAAACCTATGTTTTAGACAAAATCCACCATTAGATCTCAGAATTCTACCAAAGTCTCATTTTCTTTAGGTGTGCATCATGCTATAGTGTCATTTCTACAGAAGTTCATAAAGATCCTTGGTTTACAGATAAATCACCTTTGAGAATGGCTTTGAGGTGAATCTAGTGAAGCCTGTCTACTGCTTATCAGGGAAAAACTTGGGGTCACCTTTCGAGCAAACTCTTGCATTGGGCACTCTTAATAGGTAGAAACATTACCCCAGAGAGACAAATAATCTTTCCATTTTTGAGGAAGTCTGGACTGTTTATCCAGCACACATGGACAACTCATAATTATTCCTAAGTAACCCTGAGAATTTTAACATGAATTGAGTTATGTGTTTCTTGTTAAACGGATCAAATTTCAACAAAGCCCGGGAAACATCTTGAAAAATCACATGAATGCAATTTCCAAAGAAAACAATCCAAGAATTACTGCCAAAAAGTTTTATTTCCACTAGGAAGGAAAAGAAGAGTTTCATTTTGCCCCACACACAGATTGTATGTTCAATTTGTGGTCTGCAATGGAAAATTCTGCTGATTTTGCTAAATTCAGAGGAGGAGAGAAATGAAGGGGACTATTGTTATTTGAGTGATAAAACTGTCTTTTGTTCTTTAGTATTAATATGTTATTAGAAATTTTCAATTTGATTATACAAATATTGAGTTTTGCTAGTGTCTGAGGTGCCATAAGTGAGAGGGGGACAAAATAATTTATACATGATGCCTTTCCCATGCATCTTATAAATTAGACCTGCAAACAGGGCACTGCCAGCTCCCACAGCATCCTGGTATAAATTAGAAAAAGATGCCCCTTCTGGGAAGATACAGTCCTGTAAGTAACTAGTGGGCAACCAGAGGACATTTGTACAAATTAGAAAAAAAAAAAATACTTCTTCCTCTGCTGGACCCAGTCTTGCAGCAGGATGAGCATCTTGGTTTTTTTCTTCTCTCCTTTTTAATCAGATGCTTTTGTGTAAGGCACTACTTGCACATCTAACTACAATGTTCCTGCTACAAGACCTATAAAGGAATAATCTAAGAATCACTCTTTATCTAAACAAATACAACTACCTTTCTCAAACTTCAGTACGTAGAAGAATCACGGCAGCTTGTTAAAATGTCTGAGCCTCACTTAAGATATTCTGATTCAGGATGATGGAGGAAAGGGCCAGAGATCTGCCTTTGTGGCATGTGAACCTTGATATTTCTGATACAGATGATCCAAGAACAGCACTCTGAGAAGTCTAGGTATCATAAGCCAGGGCTATGGGTCATCCGAGAAGAGCATAAATCAAGGCTGGCTGAACTAATTGAAGAAAACCTACCAGAGATGGAGAATTTTAGTTATGTAGTAACTAAAGTGTAATTTCTGGAACACTGTTTTAGTAGAAAAATGTTTTTTATTTTCCAAAGTGGATGAGAAAGCTCAGCTAGGCATATTTGAAATTGTTCAGAAGAGAAAAATGACAACTAAAGAAAATTGTTCTTACGATGAATCCCCCAAATTAGTTTTGTTTGGGGACCCAAGACCTTTATAGCCATTAGTACTAACTTCTGCCTTTGGATAAAAAAAATAAAATGATGAAGAGTTGACATGCAAACTAAGACTAGCAATGACACCAAGATTAGTGTATTTGAGGTCTTCAGCTCAGAGCTTTACACTTTTTTAAAGAATAATATTCAATAGTAATAAACAAATGTTGATCCAAAGTAGTGTCTAGTACTGAAAACTTTCTCGTTTCATTGTTCTCATAGCAATATCTACTTTTTGTTGCTTACATGATTTGGGAAAAGGAGCTTTTGCCAGTATTGTTGGGTCCACCTTCCATCCTTTTCTGTAGTGGAGCAAATAGTTTTATCTATAAATGCCACATTTTTTTGAAGCTCAGAATGGAAAGAGTGGGAAGCAAGAGATTTAACAGCAACCCATGGTGTAGCAGTCCTGTGCTAGCGGTCCAAAGCAGGGCAGGGACAGGAGGAAAGCGCTCCATCTGTTAATCATTAGACACATAACAGGGTCCTTCACCTGTGTCGAACCTTGAGCAGTACTGCATTTTCAGTTTCAAAAGGCAGCCTGGAAATTGGCAGTTATTTTATTTAAAGCGATGGTGGACTTTTCTACTTTTTTTTTCGTAAATCAAGTGTATCATCCCATTATCAAAAATTCTGTTTTTCTTTCTTATGGTCAACTTCCTTGGTTTGTCAATTCTTCTACTGATGACCGTAACTGAATAGATGGTCTGTATGGAAAGGGCAAATGAAACTCTTCCTTAATATAGGAAAGAATCGTACCCTCTTGTCAATTTCCTCTAGGCCATTCATGTCAATTCAATTAGGAAATTATTCTCTGGTGAGAAAATGATCTATTAAGATTCCAATACAGTAAATAAATATTTTTAAAATAGTAGTTCTAATTCCTTACTTATGAACTTGGAACTGTGCAGAGATGTGGAGACAGTGCAGGATGAGCAGTGGGTAAGAGCATGGACTTTGAATCAGACAGACAGATCTGGGTTTGACTCCCAGGTCTGAGACTTACTGGCTGTTTATTATAGATAAAATTGTTTTACCTCTCTGAGCTATGTAGAACCAAGAATAACCCAATCAATTGTTTAGGATTTAAAATAGTGACTGGGATAGCAAGGTATGGCCCACAGCTTCCCATATGCAGTAGGGATTATTATCCAAAGACAGACATCATGGAGTTCTACCTTAAAGACACTCCCCTTTTATACCAAAGATGCACATGCTTTTTCTATAAAGAGACACATAGTAAATATTTTAGGCTTTGTGGCCCATTCAGACTCTTTCATAATTACTTAACTCTGTTGTTGAAGGATGACAGCAGTCATAGACATATGTAAATAAATGGACACAGCTATGTGCTAGTAAAAGTGTGTTTACAAAGATAAACCACAGGCCAGATTTGGTGACCCTTGGTCTTGTAGAACAACTTAATCGTAGTTTGTTAAACTCATTAAAGGTTAGAGCCATTGCTTGTGCCACCTTCTTTTACCTGAAATGAATGTTTGGTGGCCCTTAGTTTTTTATCCTAATTAGAATTCTCTCGGGATACATCTGCTAATTTGCAAAGGAAATAGATTATGTGTAATGGTTCCAGATTTGATGTCAAATTTTGCTACCTTAGGCAGCTGTGGATTTCAGTTAACTAATAATTTAACATATCTAAACATATTTAAGTTTACTTAAATATATGTATAATTGTCAGCAGTTCAGTATCAGTTTCATCTGGAATATGACTCTAATAAGAAAGAGTAGCAAGTGCTAGTCCCCACCAAATCACACTTCTTAAGGACTTATTGCTCTTTATTTTAAGACTGCTTTGAAAACACCATCCAGATGGACTAATGTATTTTATGCTCAATTATGGTTGTACAAATAGTTTTCTCAGAATTCTACCTGGACCATCTACTTGGACCATGACATTTTTGCAAGGAAAGTGCCTGGCATATAGTCCTTGAAGCAAACCAAGACAAGGGGTATATCAACCACCCCAGGCCCATCTAGAGCCTCCAGCCCAGAATCTCTCTCGCACAGCTTTGTGTAATTACTTCAGTACACAGCTGACTCCACCAGAAATTAAAATCTCTCTGAATTATATTTCAATTAATTTTTGGTTGAAAGTAGTAAAATTTTGACTTAATCTAACCTAAATAATAAAGGGATTATTATTTCATGTATATGAAAAGTCAAAAGTAAGGACTTGATTTCAGGCAAGGATTTACCAGCAGCTCCAACAATGTCACCGCAGTCCCTGTTCCTCTCTTTCTGGTCTACTTTCTACTGTGACATCTTAATTCCCAAACTGATGCTTTCACATTCAAAGATTTCTCCCAGCAGATTCTGGCTTACCTTTTCTCCTTAGTCATATGCTACTAGCGTGAGAATATATTTTTCTCCCAATGCCTTCAGAAAATTCCAGAGAACTGTTATTTGCCTACCTCAGTTCATTTGCTTACACCAAAACTAATCACCAGGGCTAGGCAGATGGGGTCCTTTGAAGGGCTTAACCATATGTAATCACATCTAAAGCTTAAGGTCAGGGTGGAGTTGGTTCCCCTGGGAAAGTTGAGCTGCTGGAATGGGGAAGAGAGAAACTGATGAACAAGTGGTCAACAAGGTCCTTCTTTCACTGATGAGCAATTTATGCAAGCTGTGATGACAAAGAGAAATAATGAATGTTTCCCGCACTGTCATATTCCCTACGTGCCCCACCACTCCCCACCCGCCCCCAGAACCTGCAGTGCCTCATTACCACGGAAAATTTGCAGAGAGCTACACCAAACATGTAGCTTGTACTACAAGTACAACATCTACTACATCTACTACAACATCCGGATCCCTTGTACTCTTCGTCCACCTCCAGAAATGTCAGCCTCTCTCGGTCATTTGTCCTTTCATGTTTCTTGCCTTTATGCCAGGCCAAACATTCCCCTTTTCCTTTTAATCCCCAACTCTCCCCCTGAGCCCTTGGAAATCTCCACCAGATGAATAACACAGTGCCCTGCCTCCTCAGCCTCTTCACATGTCCTTCTCACATCTTTGAACCCTAACTTGGATCTCCTAAATTCTAGAACAGTATGTCTATAACCAAATGCTCAATCAAACTTTCCACTTGAATATCCTAGACACACCTAAAACCCAGCAGGTTAAAATGGAAATCATTACCTACCTCAAACTCACTCCACCACTGGTTCTGGGTTCAAAGTTTTTTATCTCTCAATAGATACATAGATAGATAGATAGACAGACAGATAGATAGAGCAATCTGTACATATGTATATACATAATTATATTTTAGACATAAACTACTTAAATGGAATTCAACTCTAAAAGAAAACAACTTGTTGGTAAGATTTTAAAGCTATAATACTCTAGATGTCCTTAAATTAATGCTAAAGCATTTAATTATCTTTAATTAATACTCTTGCATTAATTTAAGAATATTAAATTCTTATGGCACAAGTCAAAAGAAGATATTATTAGTGTATCTCAAAATGTGATAGCATACATGCTCTGTGGGATTTTAATATGCTTTGAAATGTTCCAAGCAAAAAAGAAGCTGGGGGCACTGAGTTAAACAGCAGTTGATCTGCTGCAGGACTTCTCAGGGCTTTTAATGTGCTAATTTACCCCATGACTCTATAAAATGGAAAGAGCACAGCATTTTCAGACTTTTTTCTTTAAACAGTGGAACCCTTTCTCCCTTGTCCATCTACGTCCTCCCCTATGTATGCGCACACAGACACACACGGATGCACACACTTTCACAATTAATATTTTTTGGAATGTACTTTGCGAAATGTTTGCATTGGCTTATCTGGTTCTCCCCCATAAACAATATTCACTTTCTTCAAAACTTTTCATCCTAATCATTAACAACTTACTGCATCTGAGATGACTTTTACCATCTTAGAAACCTACATCTTTCAGAGCTTATTAGGGAAATTAAATGAGGAAATTACCATTCCATGAAAAAAATAGAACAGAAAAAACATTGTACCACTTGGTGTGAGTTGGATTCCTTGTAACAAACCAGAGAAGGGTGTGGCAGATGCTGTTTTTTATACTCGCCATCCATTCCTCCTTCCCTTTTCCTAGAGGAACCCTAACTTTGTTTGGTTATCAACCCCCACCTCCCACCATAAACCCTTGTGCCTTGAAAAATTTGACCTCATCCTCAGTTCCAGGAATAATCCCACCCTCCTTGCCTGTGGTTGGTTCAGCAAAGTTCATGACCTGGTTATCGTGTGTGTCTCACTACCTAAGCCATCATGCTAGGAGGAAACAGGAAACCCGCAACACTTCAACAGGGCAGGAGTAGAGTATCTGGTCATCAATCCTGTCTGAAATCAGGCTTCAAATTATGCCAGGTGGGCTCTGAACTATGAGTGAAGAAGCCTCCAGATGATTCCAGGCCCCTGTTGTTCTACTGACCCTTAGCTATTTGCATTATCCTAGCCAGCTGAGGGCCCAGAAATCATGGAGCAGAGATCAGCCGCCCCCACTGTGTCTTGTATGGCTTCCTGACCCACAGTATTTGTGAGTATAATAAGACAGTGGTTGCTCCGTTCGAGGATAGTTTGTTATGCAGCTATAAATAACTGGGACATCTGTCATTCTTAGTCATTTCATAACTTAGTGGCTCACAGTCTAGGCTTACTTTTTTAAAAACAAAAGCAAATATTAATAATTTTGAAAAGAGCTTGAATATTTTGTGACTCCTGATTTCAAACTTTGACATCATTGGAGACACTATGATTAGGGATAGTGCTTGGTATTTTATAGGTTCTATTACTCCTTTCTAGAATTCTGAAGAATAAGATACAGCTCTTCATACACTCTATCTGAAAACTGGTACACTTTTCTAAAATTCTATCAATTCAATACTATGTTTCTGTATATCTATCTGGCTTGAGAGATTTTTATTGTTATACGATTTTTAAATCAATTCCTTATAAAATGAATAGTTAATTAAAATCAAAGAACGCTTACCCTTAAGATGTTTTCTTTATTTTGTTTTGTTTTTTGATTGTTTTGACCCTTCTACACTGTAGTCAATGTTGGCTTTTAGCATCTGGAAATCCTATAAAATTCAGTTTGTGAATAAAAATATTCTATCATTTCCAGGCCAACTTGTTTTGCTAAATGCCCAAACTGGGCTGATTACTCTGTAAATGATGAAGAGGGGCAGAAACAAATACAAATTTTGAAGAACACTTTCATGTTTTTAAAATGACCAGACTGTTTCATAAAATAACTCCACAAATTAAGTAATTTAGAAAATCTGTTTCTGACTAAAATCCAGTTCTAAAAAGGAAACCATGCATTGATTAATCCGTATCTTCACTCAATAAATATTTATTGAGCAGCCATTATATGTCCAGCATTACGTTGGGTAATGGGAATTCAGAGGTGAACAAACTCCAACACGTCTCTTAGAGGGATTCTAAAGAGACAGAAAATGTTTTCCCGGTGATTACACTCCTTGAACTTTGTTTCAGTTCCACTTCTGCAACAGCTGCAGAAAGTCTCAGCAGCACATTTGCAGTATCTCCAACTACTTTGTCACTGTTGGCAACAGGCAGGGAGAGTCTTAGGTGGAGCCGTTCTTTTACTAAATTAAACAATGATCAAAACTTTGCTCATTTTTTCCACCACGAAATGTCATCTACTTTCCCATAACCATGAAGACACTATGTGTGTGGCGAGTGTGTATAGGATCATACATATAGCAAAGGGGAAAAATGCACACACAGAGAAAACAAATAAGAAAATATGCTGGATGAGGTAGAATTCACCAAACAGCTAATAAACAGTGTGTGTTCAGTCCATAAAAGATATCTGCTACTTTAAGATGTTGCAAGGGACATCTGTTGTTTTGCCTGACCAGAGCGTGTTCCTTTTCCTAGCAACATCACCCTGATTTTGCTTGGGGGAACCAGTGCTCTACTCGCCAGATCCCAGGGTAGTCAGGTGATATAAGCTATAAGCTGCCAATCACCTAATGGCAATCCTCAGGCCATGATGATTGGCTCTGTGGCAACTACATGACTCAAACTAGTCCAGTGAGAACTTAAGCCAAGAGCCTGGAACAGCCTGGGTAGAGGCACTGGGTCTTCCCAAGTTGCTTTGTAGTTGCTGACAGAATATGATGTATCCTTGGGGTTTCCACTTCCCGCTGCCATCTTGCCACCACATGGGGAGATTTATACAGAGAATGGAGCTCACCCAGAAGAAGGCAGAACTGAAACAAGGAGAGAAAAATCACAGTCCACAATATCTACGTCATTTTTCCCAAGCTAAAATTTCCTTTAAATTTCTTTGTTTGCTTTTTTTTATTAGCAAACCTGCCACTTTTAGTAACTTCTGCTTTTCTAGATGTTTATAAACCAACCAGCATACGTGTAATACTTAAACACTCACTCTGCTTTAATAAGCTGCCTTTCAAGCCATTAGACAAAGATTTAGAGGTTAAAGAATGATGTGGTAGATAATTTATGTTTGAATCAACCTCCTATTTTATAGACTATGTTAAAAAGTGCCTATAAATATTTCTTCTTGGCATCTTCAGTAATCTTAATGGGTTAAGTGCCCAGCCTGTTCTACATGGTGTTCAATTTGCAGTGATCTACCTGAGCATGAATGGACTTCCCTCTCATTTACCATTTCTCATCTCAAGGTCTGCCTCCACTTCATTTCAGGGCAATGGATCTCTGAGAAGGTCACTAAAATATATGTTTCTGGCCATAAGCCCTTGTTCCCACCAGCTGGATTATGATTCTTTCAAGCCTAGGTAGAAATCCAGAAATACAAGGAATATCCATTTTCCACAAGAAACCCATTTTTTGCCAAGTGCTGGTTTAAAGGATTAGCATCCTAGTGGTGATCTTTATATATAATCTATCCCTGTGAATATCTCAAACATCCATTTTACAAATGTGAAAATTAAGGCCCAGAAGTAAAAGAAAATGGTGTCAGCACTAGTGAGCAAGCCCCTTAATTCTATTCAAAATCCTTTCTACTGCACTTGTGTGGTCTTGATATTCAAACCTGAAACAAAGCATAGTTGTGTTCTCCCTTGCGGTTCAAAGTCAAGATTAAATTTTTAGAAAAAGAAAGAGGATAAAAGTATAATATGTGCCTCTTAGCTAGGTTTATACTATCCTGTTGTGGTCTCTAGTCAATTATTTTTGCATGTAGAACAGAGAATCATTATCATTATCTATAATAATAATACAGCCCCAATTTGCTGAGTATACGATATGTGCTAGGCACTGTGTTCATTCACTTATTCTTTCTTTTAATGTTCACATTATCCTTAGAAAAGAGGCATTAAAACTGCCCCAAATGTGAAAAGTGAGGTTAAGTAATTTTCCCCAAATCCAGTGATTTCAATACTAACTGTAGCTTACCTTTCTTCCTGTCCCTTTCCTTTGCCTGCTCCTTTTCTTTCATTCTTCCTTCTCTCCCTCTGCCCCTTCCCTCTCCTTTTCTCCTCTTGTTCTTCTTTCTCCTAACCAAGGGCTAGACCACTGACCCTGGCCAGCAAACCTGCAAATATAAGCCATTTTTCATAAGGGAGGAGTGGCTGGCTATGTACACCATCCCTATATATTATTTTAGAATGGGGTTAAAAACTTTATCTTTGCCAATGGGGCTCATGTTCTAAATAAAGCCTTCAAAAGTCCAACTTCTGGGGACATGCCAGTGATCATGGAGCTTGAGTCTCCTGAAATGAAGGCAAAATCTGAGATATTCCTAACAATGATTGTGACAGTGCTGGTGCCAATGCTGATAAATTATAACATCCACTGAGAGCCAACAATGTGCCAGACACTTCTTGCAGTTCCGTATACATTACTTCTTTTACTCCTCACCAGAGTAATAACTTGTAAGAGCCATTATTGATCCCACTGCTTTGATAAATTAACTGATTCAGAGGCAGGTTAAGGAAATTGGCATAGTTCCAAGTAAGTGGTGGAAGTGGAAATCAAATATAGGTATTTGGGCCAACCATATCTGTATATAATAGGAAGGTGGTTAATAGTAGAATTAAATGAATTAATTGCCCAATAGGCTAGGTAAATCCCCAATTTAGAGTCTTTGGAAGTGTCCAGAAAGATATGTCTCATGCTTCTTTTGTATTTCTCCAAGTCAAATTTCTTCATATTGATAGCAGTGAGGTATCAATATGGAGAATAATAACAATAATATTGATTATTAACACATCCTTAGAATGAACCATGTTGGATCCTTCAGTCCTTTGGAAGTATTATGTCATTTAACTCCATTATCATCCTATGAGTTGGGCACAGTTACTAGATCTCCTTGCAGATAAAGAGGTTACATAACTTGACCAACGTCATTGTCTAAGTTGATATCAAAGTCATTGCTCAGACATACTCAGTTACTCAAGAGAAGTGCTAGATCTGTACTTCTTCCAGTCTAAAAGTGCTAGAATTTTGCATGGGTCTTTGCTAAGACAGTCTAAGAGCTTGGTTATTCCCTTCTAGAAATAATCCCAGTCTCAGTGCAGCTTTAGGTGATAGAATCCCTCTAAGATATTGTGTCTGGAGTTGTCATTAATGTTTTTCTGTGATACCAGAATGCAGTGACACAAACCCAAGAGTGACCCATAGGGGAGAGGCCAGATAGGGTGAGGCCAGGGAGCAGCTTTTCCTGAAGGGAAGTGACCTATGTATTGTTGTTTTCCAGAGAATTTCTGACATGGAGTCCTTTGAACAGCACCAAAAGGCTCCCCCTTTCAGAGATGGGGTTATAATTCCCCAACAATGAATTACCATCAAAAAACAAAATTTTAAAGCCATTCATCTATATATCCTGCATATATAATGTCAATAGGTTTCTTTCTGTCAGTGGTTTATTTTGTCTCTCCTTCTCTCTCTCTTCCTAACAAAACAGCTCCCTTGGCTGTTCCCTTCTTGTGGTTTTGACTTGGGTTACAGTGTATAGGCTAAGCATGCAGCCCACAGTGAGCTCTCTCCCAGTGCCATCTGCACACCTAATCTGACACTGAATCATGCATTCTTCTGCCTTAACGTGTGTCTCTCATATTGCAATTTGTATTGTTATTTAAATTTTTGTGTGTTTACGTCTTGTCTCTTCACGGTTGTCTCTTCAGCTTTTAAGTTCCTTGAGGTCAAGGACTATGATTTATACTTTTTTGCAGCCTCCAGAATGCTGCAGCAAATTTGCCAAGGAAATACACTGAAGGATGTCTCTCACAAGCTGTCCAAGTTCTGCCCCTATGCCTTTCACAATGTGGAGTCTTCCTAATCTTTATAAACTTGAAAATAGTATGTTCAAAGTGATATAACACAGGAAGGCACAATAGGAAGTGATGGTGGATGGTGGAGGCATTGCTTTGGCTTATATTTCAGCTCTGCTACTTATTAGCTATCTGCCTTTGGCAATGTTTTTAACCTCTTCTAGTTCAGTGTTCATATCATAGTGTCAATAATCGTAATCACGTCTATGTTCTAAAGTTGGTTGAAGAATGAATTTAACACATGTAAAATTCTTAGAAAAAACCCTGGTAATAAATTACTGTTATCAATGACCTTCAGCCAAAGACCCACTAGGAAAACACCTGTTGTTGAACAAGTTGGGTTTATTACTCATCGTAGTGAGGGAGAACACATAACATGAGGGATTATAGGGCATCTCAGCAAGAGAGTGTTAGAAAAGACCTATTGTAGGATAGAGGCTTGTGCTGAGTGATTTGGGAGATAGAGGCTTATGCTGAGTGATTTGGGAGATGGTTTCAGGAAGCAGAGTTTTTCTTTGAATTGGATGCCATCAGGAAGAAGAGGTAATTCATGATTGGGTATCTAAAGACATTTTATTTAGGAGGTGAGTGAGACTAGATGGAGGTTGAGTATTTAGAAGTAGGGACTATAGAACAATGGCAAGGCTGCTGCTGGTTAAGAAGCAGCAAGCAGCAGTCACTCACATTCTCCAAAAGATAAAGAAGATCAATCATTTTTACAGTTTGGGCAATGCTAAAAAACTGTGGTCTTGTTTGTTATGGTGTGATCTTATTTGTGTCTTGACCCATCATGGTTCCAGAGTAGCCTTGTCTGAGGTTGATGCTCTGTGACATTGCTTATGTTCAACAGGAGAGCACCAAGGCCTAGCTGGCAGTACTAGGCCAGCTCTTAGATATCAGGAACAGCTTTCCCCTTCCTCAGTATGGATAAAGCAATAACAATGCCCACCATATTGAACACTTCTTACTTTCCAGACATTGCGCTGAGCAGTTTACCTACATTAGGAAATATCACTCTCATAACCACCCTTTAAAGTAGGTGTTATTATTAACAGTCTACAAAGGAGGCCCCAGAAAGTTGAACAGACTTGTCCAAGTGACAGAGCTAGAAGTGGTGGAGTCTATGTCCAACTCTGAAATTAGTGATATTCAACCCCCTGAGAACATCAGCTTGTTAACAACCTACATTGTGCCTGGTGCTTTGTCAGCACTACCTCATTTACTCATGATCATTTCCTCACATAACTATGATATAGTAGGGGATGCAAGACTAATATCAACATCTATCCTATGAGGCACACTATGATTCAACTTCATTATAAACATATAGAGAAAGAAGAAACGTATTCGTTCATTCAATAAATATTTTTTGAACTTCTCCTCCAGTGTGAGACATCATGTTAAAGCCAGGTCTAGGGTTATGTTTCATGAGTGAAATAGATGAAGTCTGTGACCTCTTGAAAATTACCTCTGAGAGAAGCATTAGACAATTAAAACATACACACATAAGTATATAAAAAAGTATACATTCAGAAAAAGACTATGAAGATAGGAAACAGATCTTTATAGTAGACAATAACAATACCAGAATATATAGCCCTATGAGGTGGCAGATAAGTATTTCTGAAGAAATAACATTTCAGCTAAGACTCAACAGTTGCAAAGGAGATAGCTCTGAAAAGAGCTAAGAGAAGAGCATTCCAAGCAGAGGGAATAGAATGTGTAAAGGATCTATGATTGAAATAAGCTAGGGAAATCCTGAAAAATTAAGAAGATCAGGGTGCCTAGAGCATCGTGACTTGAGATAAGACAGCTGGGTAGATCATTTATTATGGTCTTACAGGACCAAAGAACCCAAAATTTTCTCTTCAGTTCAGTGGCACAGTTTTAAAGGATTTTAAGTAGAGGAATGGGATGAATTTATTTCAAACTAGAGCCTAAAAAGAAGGCCATGGCAAAGGAATGTTTGAGTTGGGCTATGGAGGATGTGCATGATCAACAAAGGTAGGGACTGACATAATTAAAAAAAAAAAAAAAAGTAAAACAGAGTCCAGGGACCATGGACCAGGTGTTGAGATTGGTGAGTAAATCTGTGCTCCTGGAGAGGATAGGGCATGCTGAGAGAAGAGAGTGTAGGGGGAAGGTAATTCTGGAAATTGTACTGGGAGTCAATGTTGTTGGACTTGAAGTAGAAGTTTCTGTAGACAACAGGGAGTCCTTGACTGTAAGGTTGACAAATAGGATAAGAGACCTAACATCTGCCTCTCTTTGGTGTTGACTTATTTCTATGAATTGGTTTATGAGTACTCATTGGCTCTTCTCAGACCAAACCCCATAATAACTGAGCCAGAAAGGCAGATTAAGCACCGCTTATAAAGGCAAAAAAAAAAAAACACACACACACACAACATTTGAGGGTTGGGAGATTGAAGAGATTCATGTTGCCATGTTGTTAATCCTTTCTATTATGATATGGTCATAAATTAAGCAGTTCTCAAAAAGCCTCAGACTTCTAGGTTTTGGCTGGCACCAGGGAAAGCTGATCAATATTCTGGACAAACATGTGGCTTTTCTGTTTAGAGAACAAGGACTTTGGGGAAAAAATTGTCTTTTCATAATATGGCCATTTTGGCCATGTTTAAAAGTTCAAATAAACACCCAAACTCATTGCAACTGAATAGGGCTTTGTCCTTTGTTTGGACAAAATACCAATGTGGATGTGGGCCTGGTGTCTGCTTTCATGACAGAAACAGTGAAACTACAGAGGAGGAGATTACTGGAATGTTGTGTGATGACTGCAGCCATAGTATTATAATTATGTGGATTCTTTTTAATTGTAAGTAGCAAAGAAACTCAATCTAGCTTAAAGAAAAAATGAGAGGCATTTAAATATTTAAGAGGACACTTCTTATGTTTAATCCCTAGCATCGATACACCTTGCATATGGTGGCCACATATCAATGTCCTATGGAAATCAGCCCTGTCCATCTCAGCCCATGGTGATTCAGGTCTTCCAGCCAGGATCACATTCCCACAGGCCCCAGGTATTGGCTCAGGCTGGTCAGTTTAAGCCATTGAGAAATGTTAAGATTTTTATGGACAATGCTGGAAAGGACCTCACTTTACTACTGTGAGTAAACCTAGTAGGATATGGTGCCCAGAATTTCTGGCAACAGTCTCCTGCCCAAGAGGAGTGAACCTACCAGAGAACTGAGAGCATGCTGTGCTATAGAACCAGGGTGGAGCGTTGCAGAAAGATAACCTGTCTCCTTGCTAGAGCCTTGGATCAAGCAGTTCCTGAGGCTATGCCATAGACCTCTTCAAATTATTCACAAATAGGAAACAATAAGCTTTCTTTTGCTTGAGTCCATTGAGACCAGGTTGCTCTGTCCTTGCAACTGGAAGACACAAGTGAGCGAAAGGGAGCTCATAAAACCTAATGGAAGAAAAAGTATCCAATGTACTCAGCCCTACTATGAAACTAAGTTATAGCTTTCATAGGAAAGCTATGACCCAATTATAGCCCAAGAATATGGGGAAAGGGGAAAGGGAGGTTAGGTGGAGGGAGGGTAATTGGTGGGACCACACCTACGCTGCATCTTATAAGAGTACATGGGAAACTTACTAAATGCAGAATATAAATGTCTTAACACAATAACTAAGAAAATGCCATGAAGGCTATGTTAACCTGTTTGATGAAAATATTTCAAATTTTATATAAAACCAGCACATTGTACCCCACGACTGCATTAATGTATACAGCTATGATTTAATTTTAAAAAAAGAAAGAAAGAAAGAAAAAACCCTAAGAACAGGAGTCCTGGTGGGCTCCAGATGGAGCCTAGAAGCATGAAGTAGAGACCACATGGAAGCTCAAGGAACCTTCTTTTCCCATCCATCTCTGCTTCAACCTGAGTGCCATTTCTTCTTTCTCTCCCTGTGGACTGACTTCTTTTCTTCAAACGGGATCCAACAGATCCCAAACTCTTATTACACCCCAGTCATTGGAAGAGATCAGCTAGATTCTCTCTAGATCTCAATTCCAAATTTCCAAATTTTTTGAGAATAAATTCTACTTAAACTCTGAGTGTGTGGGAGAGGAGGATTTAACTGTAAAGGATTACAGTTCAAAACAGGTTTATTATCTTCATCCTAAGGCCACCCCTTATTTGTCAGGGAACTCAGGACAGAGACATAATAGGCAGGCTCAGCATGAGTTGACACACGGGCAATCAGGTCCATGGGTGAAGTGCTTCTAACTTTGAAAAGAGCTATCTGTGGCCAGCCCTTCACAAGCCTGGACTGGAGAGCTGATAGGATCAATTCTGTTTCCTCAGAACTGAGGTGTTTCTTGGGACAAGCCAAGGGGCTTCTGTGTTAAAAGTAGAATAGTTCCAGGCAATCCTAAATAGTTGACCTCCCTAGATTTGCTGGTTATAGGCCACATTTTTGTACCTAGACTGGGACAGGGTCTCAGCATGAGATGTGACCCTAAATAGCCATGCAGAGTCATATAACTACCTTCTCCTTGTTCATGTCTCTGAAATGTCTTACATTTTTCAATATAAACTAGCAATTGCTTATTAGCATTTCTGTGTAAGTAATGAGTGTTGACGGGTTTACTGATTGGTAGGAAAAGACCATTTCCTTTGGTGGTCTTTGGCCAGAGATATAGGGCTCAATGGGAGGAGGTGGCTGCAGCAACAACACACCATGGTGTGACTTCTCCCTGGGCCTTTTAGTCCATTACAGGGCATGTGGCTGTCACTGACACTCTCTGGAAATCTAGGGACCTGTTTGAAAAGAGAAAGGCACCCAATTCTGCCTCCCACCCTCCCCACTCCCTCTGCCTTTTAACAATTCGGCATATGTCATCATCATAGAAGACTTTAATGTAGCAGTCTAGCGTTGGTTTCAATTTAGAGATCATCTCCTGACCCTGGATACATATTAAAATCACTCAGAGAGCCTTAAAATATTACAACACTATCTCCTTCCTCCCTCAGACTAATTGGATCAGAACCTCTGGAGGTTTCTAAAACTTTGGTGTTTTAGAAATGTTCCCCAACTGATTCTCATGTGCAGTGAGGCTGAGAATCTCGGGCGTAAAGGACTGTGTACAGAGGATGGGCTCTCCTGGGTAGTTAACTGAGCTCCTCAGCAAAGCTGCATCTTCCTCTTAGGGCTAGGTGGAGAAAGCACAGCCTGTGACCAGGTGTCCTGGGAAAGCAGTTCATCCTCCTGTCCCAAGGTCTCTGAAAGCCTGTTTCCCTGACCTGACACTTATACTTCATGCATTCACCCCTCCCCATGCCACACAATGCTAAACTACCCACGTTCACCCTCACATTATCTTGTCCACATGAGACTTAATAGGGAGAAAAGTTAGGGCAGTGATTCATGAAAAGCACTGCATTATAGGTGGGTCGGAGTCCTACCTCTCAACAATGAAGGTTTTCCAATGTACCAGCATGGCAGAGTTGTCCACTGTATTCTGATAATCCATGGCCAGGGTGTGGGTCTTTTAGGGTGGACTTGGCTACTGGGAACCTAGCCTCACTCTCTGGATCAGTGGGCATTGCCTAGCAAAGGGAACCATTGTGAACTTCATAAACACTCCAAATGGTGTTAAATATAGGTATTTTTCTTCAAAAAGCAATAGGGAAAAATTGAGACAAAGTAGGCATTAGTAGGATCTTAGTCTCTGTTCTTCCCATCCATATAACTTAACACTCCTTTCTAAACCTCCACCCACAATTTGATGTACTGTGTGCAGAGAACAGTATGTGGAGGAGAAGAGGAAAAATGGCAAATATAGAGAAATATAGCAAGGAAATGGCAGGTGAGGGGCTGAGAGGGCCTTGGAGAAGTATTGGAACCTGCTTAGAAGCAAAATGTTTGGACTACAGGTTGCCAAAAGAACAGGAGGGGAAAAACTTATCCCCTTATCCCAACCAGTTCCATAAGCTCTTGCGGGAAGGGATCTCACTTTGTTTGAACAGCTGGAGTAAGGAGTTAGCATAGTCTACTTGATCTGTCTGGGTGTGCCCTTCCCAAGAGCAATTAAACTCCTAGCATCAGAGAATGACCGGCTTGCAAGGGGCTGTAGTGCTATGCCCTCCCAAAACTCACCTCCCCAGTGGGGAAATAGATCCAGGGAAGAGCAGAGACTTGCTGAAAATGTCTCAGCCAGCTGGGGGTGGGGCAAGGATTAGGTCCAACATATTGCTGACTTCACAGCTCAGCAAATTTTCCACTTAGAAATAGGACTTACCATAAAAACCTCCAGGGAATTCCCACATCCTTATCCACTGCCAAGGGCACCCTGCATCCCCTCTTTCAAGATAGACATTTCTTCCCCACCTGCCACCTACTCCCAACAGGGTCTACTCTAAATAAGATTATAACACAATCATTGACATTGAACCTATAGATGAATTTCATTTATGAAGACAGTCTCATACTCATAGTGAGAAACATTAGGACTTTCTCCAGCTCTATCATTCTACAGGGAGGCTATTGACTCTACTCACATGTCATTGTGTCTTTATCCTTGTATTTTTTAATTTTTCCCCTTCTTTTTATCAGTAGTAAACCATATTATTTCAGACTAGTGAAAACATGTAGGCATGGACTAATGAATATGACACATTAGGCCAGGTTTTCAAAGAAAAGTGTTTTTATTATTTGAAAGTATGCTCCATCAACTCAAGCAGGAGACTAAATCTCTTAGGAGATGTCCTTAAGTTATCTGCCATGAGGAAGATGCTTTCAACAAATATTTTTGAGTGCCTGCCATTGCTGCTGAGATACTTGTTGGAATGATATGAAGATAGTTAATCCCTGTCCTTAGGGAGGTGAGAGTGGGGTAGAATTATTAGATAAATAACAGATAAATACTGTGATCTCAATTAACCAGAGTCCCTAAGATGGAGATGGTTGATAAAGTGTTTCTTTTTCATGCAGCTTAAATATCTTCCAATTTTCTGCCTTAGAATTTTCTTTGTGCTCCTAATATCCTCAGCAAACCTTTTCATTATGGCAAGTACAAAGGGCAAGAGGGGCCCAGCTCCAGTTCAGGGGATTGCAAATTCTGACTCAGTAGAGCAAGCTCTGATGAGCTATTCCTTGCACAAAGCAGCCCCCCTCTGAGCACATAACCTTTCTTGTATCACAATAATGAATCCACATTATTTGCTGGTCTGATAAAGGCATCTTATCTTATGTTCCTAACCTCAGTGAAAGACAGGAGGGTGTGCCTCCCTTTGGCCCCATCTCTGAATCACCTCTAACCCTGAAGTCCCAGCCTGTCCCCAGGCGGTGGGGACCAGGGGCTCCTGTTATCTGGCTTTGCTGATATGCTGAGCTAATGGCAGGAAGCTCTCTTGGCCGTCCAGAATGGAAGAAACAGAACACCAATTTCAATCATGAAAAAAAGTCAGTGAATCTATCATCATTAATCTTGCTGTCAGTTTTAATTTTGGGGACATTACCTCACTCAACACCAGTTGAAAAGAGCTGCCAAAACCGATGATGTCATCATCACTAGCCGCGTCTGACCCGGCCTGCTCATTCTCAGAGCTCAGAGCAACTTAATAAATCCCCTGGCGTTTGGACACACAGTGGAGTTTTATTACAATGAAGGTATAACCCATGATGTTGTTTCAATTAAATGGCCTGAGAAAATACTTTCTTGTGTTTAGCAAAACTGTAAAACATAATTATCCTCACACAGTTGGGCCTGTTCATTGTGCTGACATGATGATTATATACCCTCTTCCCCACCTCGCCCTCTCTCTCTTTCCCACAAATACAGACACACTCTCACACCTCTCAGAAAGACGTGGAAGGAATTTCAGACACAGCCCTGAAGACAGCTGAATATTCCACGCCAATGTCTTTTCTAGGTCACCACCTAAAGATCTTGGTGTTTGCTGCCTACGTACATAACTACACCGAAACATCTGGGCACTTTTGTGGGAAAAACAGTGGAGGGAAGTTGGGGTTTGGTGTTTGAGCAGAACCCTCACTCCCATGGAAAGGGGCTGATACACTGGAGAAAACCTGGAGACCAACAGCTGTCTGCTCAAAACTCAGACCTGATTGCTCTTCAAATATTTATGAATAATTTCCTCCAGCGTGTTTGCTAACTGTTAAGGATATTAGTTTTTGCCAGCCTTCTTACTCACGGCCCATCTGAAGTCCCCTGGACTGACCCTCCTGTGAAGTCACCCTGCTGAATGGGCGCCATCGGGTCAGTGCATCGCCATAGTGTCAGCACCCAGGCCTGTAAACACAGGCTTTGCTGGAACTCTGCTATTTCAGCTGGAGGAGAGCTGGGTGGTGAGGTGAGAAGGCGCCTTCCTCCCAGCCCAATTTTCTCTCAGGCAGAGCAGCAAGTTTCGAGGGTGCCACACTTGGTACAAGGCATAGAGGAGGAATGTTCTCAAACACTACCGTGGGGTGAGCATGGCCTGCCATAAGCATCATGTAAATGCTATTTCGCATGTGTGACTGCATGAATCTATACACAGACGCACACCATATAAAGTTTTCCAGCAAACTGAGTATGGGTAAGCATCAGAAACCTGGCCCAAGTCCTCATAGGTCCCCCCTACTCTGACTTATTCCAAGTGACTCCTCCTAAACTCTCTCCCCGATCCCAGGGAGCTCCCCTAAATGGCCCTCATCAATCATGCCACATGGTACAGTTGGCTTTGCACAGAGCACAAATGAGGCTGAGGGAAGACCCCCAAGCTCATTTTTCATGCCCATCTCAAACAGGAACGTATCCTAGGTCTCCAGGGGTGAGTCAGCAGCACACAAATTCACTGTCCCTTTTACCCTCCCAAATGGAGTCCCTTTGAGAGTCTTCGTTCCTTTTTTAATGGTCTTTCTCTGATACGAAGTATATATCCAAGTGGAAGATACATAGCCTGATGTAAGACTCCATAACTGCATCCAGTTAACAGCTCCTGCTGTTTATGGAGTATTGTCTTGACATAGTTGTTCAACCTCAATAAATATGCTTTAAATCACTATATGGTATTTAACATATAATAACTGTCTTATTAGCTCTAAAGTAAATCCTTGCTCGTGACACTGTAAGTCTGATCAATGTTTCATTGGCTAAGGAAGGATTTGAAACAACCATGGTGGGGTTACTTTATTTGGAAAGAAAAGACTGTTTAAAAATCATGTGATTTGTTGAGAGGATTAAATGGCATTGTTTTAAATTCGTGCATGGGGGATCTGATTGCAAATAACTCACAGTGGAGTTGCAACAGTATAGGAAATTTACCAAAGGGCCACATTCAGAACCCAACTATTACAAGTCTGGAGTATATGCGTCTCTGAGGTATGATAAGGAAAGGGCTGGGGTTTATTTTTTTTTATTATTTTTTTTTTTAGTGTTGTTCATGTCCTTTTTTATCACCCAGCATGAACGGGGCAGACAGTGCTGATTCAGGGCAAAGTAGTAAGGAACAAAAATCAGGCTGCAATGTACTCACTTCCTTTCCAGGAACGCCGGCTCTTTTTATTGCTGTTTTTCTCATGTCACTGATTGTGCCCCTTAGTTACTCAGTTGCCCACCTAGGTTCCTGAAAAAGGTTTATAGTAGATTCTTTTCTTGCTGCTTGGAGAAGCCCCAGTGGGGAGGGGAACGGACAGAAAGAGACTTGCAAACAGCTGGGTAGGGAGACGGGCTGCAGCTGGGTTCTGGACGATGGAAATTTCTCAGGCAACAAGATTACCCAAAGTTCTTTGGGCAGCAAGAGGCAGAGTGGATGTAAGTCTTAGCCTGAGCAGTACCTGCTCGGTAAGGCTGGATGAAGTGTAAGGGAGGGAAAACCCAAAGGAGAGTGAAAATGAATGTGAAAGAGAGAGATGGACAGACTAGGGCCGGCCGCAGGAGTCAAGGATGGCCTCTGAGAAGCAGAGGGCACTTCACCTGAGCTGGAGCCCCCTAACCCTTAGGATGCATAATGTTAAGTGCTGATAAATATTAACTACAGTGCACTTTAGACAAAGGCTCCATAGTCCCTGACTTAACAGCTTCAACTTCACTTAGGAACTTGTTAAAAATGCAAATTCTTAGGCTCTGCTCTAGATCTGTGGAAGCAGAAACCCTCCCAGTGCAGCCCAGCACTCAGTGTTTAATTTTATAATCCCTTCAGGTGATGCACTCCGAACTCTGACATCCACTGCTCCAGAGTAGGGCTAGTCAAAACTCAGCACTGTCGATGTCAGGGAGGGGAGATAATCCTCTGCTGTGAGGGGCTCTCTTCTGCACTGTGCAATGTTCAGCAGCATCCCTGGCCCCTACCCAGCAGATGCTGGTAGCATTCCCCACCCCAGCCCCTCATTGTGAAACCAAAAAGGTCTCCAGACATAGCCATATATCCCGAAGGAGAAAAATTGCAGCCTCTGGTCAACAATCAACCAATCTCTAGAGGACTGAACAGCACAGGAAAAGTTAGGGGGGTAGGAATTTTAGGATATGCTTGAGAAATAAGGAGTATTCCAACATAATGAACATTCTAGGTACACATCAGGAGTGTTAGAAGAGGCTATGCTCATTGTCCCTAATTATTAGACAAATGCAAATCAAAACCACCTTGAGATATCATCTAACCCTGGTGAGAATGGCTCATATCACAAAATTTCAAAACTCCAGATGCTGGTGTGGATGTAGAGAGGAGGGAACACTTTTATGCTGCTGGTGGGACTGCAAACTAATACAACCTTTTTGGAAAGAGGTATGGAGAACTCAAAGAACTCAAATTAGACCTCCCATATGATCCTGCAATCCCCTTAGTAGGTATCTACCCAGAAGAAAAAAAATCCTTTTATCATAAGGACACCTACACTAGACTGTTTATCACAACTCAATTTAAAATCACCCAAATGTGGAAATGGCCTAAATGCCCACCAACCCAGAAATGGATTAACAAGCTGTGGTATATGTATACCACAGAATACTATTCAGCCACTAAAAAAGATGGAGACTTTACAACTTTTATATTAACCTGGATGGAAGTGGAATGCATTATTCTTAGTAAAGCATCACAAGAATGGAGAAGCAAGAACCCTGTGTACTCAATTCTGATATGAGGACAATTAATGACTTAGTACATAGTGGGGAGGGTGAGGGAAGGGGAGAGCAGAGAGAGGGAAGGAGAGAGGGCGGTCGGGGGTCATGGTGTGTGACACACCTTTTGGGAGCAGGACACAATTATAAGAGGGACTTTACCTAACAAATGCAATCAATATAATCTTGTTCTTTGTATCCTCGGTGAGTCTCCAACAATAACAAAAAAAGGTGAAAATATATTTATAAATACAAAAATAAAAGAAAGAAAAGGCTACAAAGGTGGGTGAGAGCCTGAATTTGGAAACCTTGAATATTGTTAATTTCATTAGACTGAATTCAAAAGGCAAAGGTGAGTCATTGAAAGTTTTAGGTAGAAGGTGACAAAATTAAATCTCCACTTTGGAGTATGTTAAATTAGAGCAGTGACTGTCAAGCTCTTGTGAGAAACATAGACTTGGTCCTTGAGCAACATGTGGGATTGGGTCCCTACCCCCCACCTGATTGAAAATCCCTATGTAAGTGTTGATTCCCCAGAAACTTCACTAATAGCCTATTATTGAAGAGAAGCCTCACCAATAACACAAACAATTGATTCACACATGTACTATGTACTGTAGTCTTACAATAAAGTAAGCTTGAGAAAATAAAATGTGAATAAGAAAATCATAAGAAAGAGAAAACGTGTTTACTATTTATTCGGTTGAAGTGGATCGTCACAAAAGTCTTCAGTCTTTATGCTCATCATGTTCTTGTTAGGTAGACTGAGGAGGAGGAGGAGGAGAGGTGAGATTGGTCTTGCTGTTTCAGACGGGGCAAAGATGGCAGCAAACCCACCTGCAAGTGGACTAGCACAGTTCAAACTGGTGTTGTTCAAGGTCAATTGTATTAACCTAGCGGTTCAGGTCATACATAGACCTGTATTGAAATTTTTATGAACAATTTTTATGTGATTTATAAATGCAGTCTAATTTTTACCTATTCTAGCCTGTGTTTTTCAATGTTGGCCAAAATATACTGAATGATTTCATAACACATCAATGGGCATGGTCCAAAGTTTTAGAAACACTGTCTTAGAAATTGGAGGCATTGGAAATGAGGGAGCAGAGAAATCAGTGGAGGAATATTTCAAAGGCCCAGGAAAAATATAATGAAAACCCAGTACTAGAGTAGAATAAGAGCTGGCAGGGATGTTTCAGATACAGAGAGTATAAAGAAGAAAGCAGGAAAAAAAGTCTCATGGATTTATTCTGTGCCACCCACATAAATATATCCCTATATAATAAATAGATCTGAGGAAGGTTGTTTTTGTTTTTATTGCTTTGCTAGTTTTTGGCAGAGAGGAGATATGTTTCTGACCATGGGCCTGCTGATTTTGAGTTGCTTCGCCTGGTAGAAATGTCCAGCAAACAGCAGGCCAGGTAGGCTGTGGTGTGGATGAGGGTCAGGGTTGGAGTTGTGGATTTATGAGTCATGCCAGTGCAAGGTCTGGTGGATGAGGTCACCAGAGGAGGGAGAATATGGTTTCTGAGACTAATAGCTTCCCTCTGTATATTGATATCTATCTGAGTAATAATATTCACTTCTTGACTAATAAAGACCCACTCAGCAGATGGTATCACATCATAAATAAGTCAACGACACAAGACAGGAGCCTTACCCTTGGAGAGGTTGTAATTCATTTAGGTCCCCCAGGTTGTCCATATTTATTGAACACCAACTCTTAGCCACACCCTATTCTAAGTACTGAGAATAAAGCAGGGAGTAAAGTAAATATCCCTGCCAGCATGGAGCTTATTCTCTAGTATTAATAGAAGGCCATAGACAATACATAAACAAATGAAATATTTATGTCCAATGGTGTTACATGCTATGAAAAAAATAAAGCAGGGAAAGGAAGAGAGGTGCAGAATGGGGGGGGGTTATAAATTTAAATTAGGGGAATCTTATTCAAAGATTGGTCATTGCATTCCCTGGGGTCCCTGGACTCTTGGGACAGCTACAGGGTAGAGGGGAGAGTATGCTGAGACTGGCCCTGATGGTCTCAAAGCAGAGTGTGATATAAAGCTGTACAGTGTGCGTCAGGAGGTGAGGACTGGGGTCTTATCAGCAGTACTGGGCTCTGGGGTCTTATTTTTGTTCCTGCTTTTGCAGGGATGAAGCTGCTCTTTGATTCCTCGTTCCTTCTTCATCTTACTACACTCCTATCTATTAATCTTACTTTCCAACGCTCTTTCTCACCTTATTTTTCATTTGGAAGTCACAAAACTTCTAGACAGATGGGAGACATTTCTTCTGGGTTCTATATGTCTGTTCTTAACCGATGATGAAACACTAGTTTCTGTGGGATGTTAAAAACAGAACTCTGGGCCAGGTGTGGTGGCTCATACCTATAATCCCAGCACTCTGGGAGGTCGAGGTAGGTGGATTGCCTGAGCTCAGGAATTTGAGACCAGCCTGAGCGAGGGTGAGATCCCATCTCTAAAAAATAGCCAGGCATTGTGGTAGGTGCCTGTAGTCCCAGAGGCAAGAGAATCCCTTAAGCCCAAGAGTTTGATATTGCTGTGAGCTGTGACACCACAGCTTTCTTCCAAGGGCAACAAAGTGAGATTCTGTCTCAAACTAACTAACTAACTACCTAACTAATTGACTAACTAAATAAATAAATAATATAAAATAAAATAAAACCAGAACTGTATAGTCAAATACATTTGGAAAATAGTGGAGTAAGCAACTTTAAAGAATTCTTGACTATAGGGCTTCACAAATCTTTAGTGTCCTGGTGGCTGTTGGAAATCTCCAAAGAAGGAAACAGAGTATGTGTGATTTTTTCAAACTTGTTTGGCCACAGAAAACCCATTATCAAGTATTTGTCAGAAGACTATTGTTCCCAGGTTCCCACTTAGACAAACAGTCAACTTGCTGCATTACGTTGGGCAAATCATCTAGTCCTTTCAGAATCCTTTCCCCTTATCCATAAAATGAGAGTGTTCATTTGCTGCCCACCAAATGTTAATAGTACCACAGGGCTCTGTCCTTGGCCTTGAACTTGTTCAGGATTTAATCAGCAACCTTGGTGAAGAGAAGAGATTATCACATCAGGAGATGGTATAGAGTTGGGAGGGGTGGCTAATAGGTCAGATGACAGAGTCAAGACTTATTCTGACATGTGAGTATGATAAGCTCAACTATCTGCAGAAAATCTAATAAGGATGAATATATGGTTCTGCTTTTACTTTCAGAAAATTGATTTTTTAAAGTATAAGATGTGGAAGAGCAGTCTTGACAGCAGTTTGTTCAAAAAAAAAAAAAAACCTCAAGATTTTCATTGACCACAGCCCAAGATGAGCCATCAGGGGATGTGGCTGCTCTAAAACTGAATCTAGTGAGGTTTGATGAACTGAAATTATTCTACTCTGAGAGGACTGTGGTCTTCCCCAGGGCTGGCTCTGCTGGTCAGTTGCCACCTGCAGTCTTAATAGCTAACGTTTTTTAGTTCATAGTAAATGCTTGTCACTACGCCATTGCATGTTATGTTTATGGTCTGGTTTAATCCCAACATTAGATGCACAAGGAGCTATGACTATAATCATGTCCATTGTACAGAGGTCACTAAGCCTCAGAAATCACTCCAAAACTAAGTCTCAGAGCCTAGGTTTGAAAAAAGGTGGATTATATCCAGGGCTGTATTATTTTGACTTTCATCAGGATGGCAACGGTCCTGAGAATCATAAGATTTCAAGATCTAAAGGAATGAATGATGCTGGGTAAAGGATGAAAGAGCTATAGATGAGTGTTATTTTTAAAATACAAAAGCTTTTTTCAGCTGAAGAGGAATCAACTCTTGCTATGCCACTTTATGGGGTGGAAGTAGAAATTGCTGTTGGATGTCATGGGGAGAAAGATCTTAGTTTAATATAGGGAAAGACTTTGTGAGAGTTAGATTAATGCAAAATGTATTGGGAAAACTCATAAAGCAGCATGCTCTTTCTTTCTGTTTATTTCTCTGAATATTTGGATAGAGGTTAAAACATAGCTTCTAGTTTTGATAAACTGTTGACCTGCATTAATTCAGCTAGTAATCAATTAATTTAATAACTTAGTCAATCTGTTTGTCTGTAATGCTCAAAAACCTTTGCTATGCATAAAACAAGGTGACACAGGCTCTGCTTTCAAAGAAGTTCTAATTAAGTCAGGAAGACATACAAAGAGGATGCCCCAACAAGGTATGCACATTTTAAGAAAGGAAAATACTGTATTAAAAATGTAATACTCGATACATACCTATAATGTTTGCTATCTTGTATCTCTTGTAATTGCAGAAGTCAAATATGACTCAAGTATTACAATTTCAATAGTTTATAATAGTTTGTATGTAGACAAATTACAAGTTATTCCTGGTTTAATAATGACTTAACTTATAAGCCCTGTCTTCTTGAATCCTTTCCCCTAAATATTACATATCACTCAGGAGCAACCAAAGCTTGTGTGTGGGGTTGTCCAATGGCTATAAAAAAAAAAAAAGCCTTTTGATAGTCAGTGGTGGTCAGGGTCTAAGGCAATTTAGCAGAGTCTGGTTGAGATGAGAGAGCAAGAGAACATTGAAGAAGAGGAAATAGAAGCAAAAGTCTTACCCAAAGAAGACAGAGAGTGGAGCCATGCCACCAAGATGTTGCTTGTCCTGACACTTTCAAATACTTTCAGAGGCATTCATGAATGTTGAAACTTAGAGAGTTTTCAAGACTGAAGACCCTAGCATGAGTACTATACAGATCATAGCAGCATAAGGTAAGGCACATACCAAGGTCTCAGTAATATTTCATCTTATTTTCATTTTTGTTGCTAGTGTCTTCTTAGGCAAGCAACATTGGATTGATTAGAATGTAGCAATATGGATTTTTTTAAATAAAATTCATGTATGTGGTTAACAGTTACCTTCTATGTGTTGAAACTTATACTGATTTCTTTTAAAACTAGACTTATGAAGTAAGGATAATAAATGTGGTACAGGGCAAAGGCACAACTCGAGCAGGTAGAATGTGAGTGAAAAATAAACCCAGATGATTTCTAAGGGTCTCTGAAGCTCTAAATGTCCAAGATCAGACTGATGGAGGAGGGAGGCCCAGGGAGGATAGAAACTTTACCCAAGGTCACCAGGCTCATTAGTGGCAGGGCTAGGAGCAGATCCAAGACCTCCAGATGCTCAAACTCACGTTCTTCCCTCTGGAACTTGTTCATGGTCCAAAGCCCTGGAATTCTTCTCAGCTCAGAGAGCCCTTCCTTGGCCTTGACATGGCAAAAGGTACATGGCCAGGGGTACGGCCCTACAGAAAGCTCTGCTCACTCTGTTTGGCCTCAGCAAACCCTGAATCATGTCCTAAAATGAGTAGTCCCTGCTGTAACATTGCTGCATTCTTACTGAGCACTAACACCACATTGAACACTGGGAATTTGGGTGGGCCCGGAGTGCCTTTAGTATTACTGCTATAATTCAAAACATCCAAATTATTATTTTCTCCACAAGACGAAGCCAGGAGAGTGCTGTTAAGTGGAGAGAAAAGTGTTTGTTACGCTAGGCGTTCCAACAAAACGTCCTCCTTTGCCATTAAATCATAGCATTTCTAAATGAAATGATATTTTGCAAACTTTGGCAGTGACTGAAGTTTGGACATTGTGCAGGGTTTCTTTTTTTCCCCTCTTTCCCATTTGGTGCCTTTTCTCCATGTGGTCCTGAGAACTACTATTCGCTGGCTTTCCTTTTCTTGTTTGTCTTTCTTTACGACCCAAGTCGTCCATGGTTCCCAAAGACCTCAGATAGCTTGATTTTCTGCCCACAACTTATCATTTTAATAAATAATGAGGGTGATAAATAGAGGCTAGAGAGTACAATCCATACACACATATTTCTCAGAATTCCCCTTTCTTTTGGATTAATTGCGAGTGGCTTCACGGAGAGAAATATGCTTGTTCCCATGATGCCCTCAGATACGAAATTAATGAGGGTTTTGGCAATTAAACCTGCAGAAGCTAATGTTAATCAATAAAAACTATGAAGCATGGCTTCAAACATATTTGACCTTCTACTAGACTCTTGTGTTCAGTCTGGTGCTACCTGTGTGACCAGTGCTAACAGGTACCCATCTGTTTTCCAATCACCTCCATGGCCATGAAACCACCCTTAGTGGAATTGACATTCTCAGGGCCCAGTTTCACTTAAATTTCTTGATGTTCACTGACAGGGCCTGAGAAATTCGGGAGGGTGACTTCCACATCTTCAGCTCCACTCTTGGAGCTCCAAGGCTGGGATTAGCAGCCAAGGAAATCCACTGACAAGCCTGGGGTGTGTCTGGGCCTACAGCTGGGCTGCTATCCTTCTACATGACCCGGGGGACACGGAGTAGTCCTGGCATTCCAAGTTGGAGAGCACTTCCTGCAACGTGGCTTCCATGAAGGAACATTCCCCTGGTGGATCAAGAGGCAGGAGCATACTGAGCTCTTCTCCCGGCATCCTTGGGCACTGTCTCTAAGTAGGCTTGGCTGTATCTCTCTTTGGACCCCCTTTCTCCCTTTCTTGCCAGCTCTCCTTCCTTAAACAATTATTTAGGCCTAAAACCTAACTTTGAAATGTTTGGACTCAGAGATCAAGGCACAAGAAATGATAAATGAGAGCAGCACATTCTCTGGTTTGGCCTGGGAATGGGAGCTTCTCATTAATCAAGTGTCTTTGTATTCATTCATTCATGCAACAAAAATGTATTAATAACAGGGCCAAGTACCATTCTAGAAACTATTTATGCAACAAAATAGACAATAATCACAGTCCTCATGGAGCTTACATTCTTAGGATCAGGACCAGCTTCATAATTTCCAGGGTCTAGTACAAAAAAAATCCAGAGCCTTTGTTAAAAAAAAAAAAAATTATTAAGAATTTCATGACAGAGCCTGCAGAGCATGAAGTGAAGAATGAGGCCTTGTAAGTGCAGGGACCAGTGCTATTTGCTCAGTCCCACGCCCTTGCAGCAGGCCCTGGAAGGGAAGAAGGGAAAGTTAATACATGCAGCCCTGAAGGAAAGGATGAGCAGTCCAAAGGATGGGACCCTTCCAGGACTGGTGATAGGTAAGTTCTTCTTTGATGATGTGGGGATCAGGACAGAATTTTTTTCTGGGCCTCAGGTCTTCGCTGATCATCATTTGTTGTTGCATAATTAAAGCACTGGCTTTGTGAGCGCTGAGTCGCAGGGTGATGGCATATGGAGAGCCAGTGTACCAGGGAATTCTAAAGGGAATCATGAGCTCAGAGAAATGATATTTTGTAAGATTAAAATGAGTAGACTTACTTCTCATGATTGCTTCCCACAAACTCCTAAAAATCCTTTAAATACTGAAGCAAATAAAACTAAGCACGCTATGTGCATATAAAAATTGTTACAGCTGCAGGTATCAATTCCTCTATTAGTGTAGGATAACCTGTCTTAAAGGGACCCCGTAGACTACCAGTGCCGTAAATAGGTTCAGAGGTTGATTTCTCAGATAATCCACATAGCTCCTAAATGTGACTTTGCATGTGTTGGCTATAGATATCTGAGCATGCCAGTCCTATGAGTTCCTGAACTTCAGCCCCTGAGCTTAGCTGATCCCTTCTTTTACCCCAGTTCAAATATTTCTCTTCCATCCAAAAGTTATGAAAGGAGAGCCAAGGCTCTGAAAGTGGATTCTGTTAACTGAAAAACGAAAAATGCCAAGAACATGACTCCTAGTTCCAAGCCCAACCGACAAGGAGGAAATTTGAGTCAATTGGCTGGCATATGCATCCTGGAATTTCATGAAAATTAAGAGAAATAGTGTGGTCTTTGGAAATGGAAACCAATTGAGTAATAGCACTGTGTAGGACAGGGTTTTCTCTCCAGGTGGGACTTCTTAGGGGTTAATATGTTTCACAAGTTGTACGGTTCATCACTAGAAACCAGTATGGTGCACAGAAAGATCATTACATGGAAGTAACTGGTTTCCAGTCCTGCCCTGCCACTATGTCAAGTTCCTAGCTCTCAGAGCTTCAATTTCTCATCTGTAAAATGGGAGAGGTCATCATCCATCACTGAGAACTATGGCAAGATCCAAATTAGTACAATATATGAAAGTCCTTGTAAATTTCATGGTGTTTTACAAATGTCAGGTGCATTACTATTATTATTGCTCTTATGATTAGTTTCTATTTTCCAAGGTGAGTTCTTTACATAGCAAATACAAAGACCAGATGAAAGACACATACATGCAGGAAGAGCCCCTTGATTATTCACCTTTGGGGGGAAGTTCATAAAGTACAAGTTTTACCTGGCAGTGATGGTTGAGGGCAGCTGAATCCTGTCTCAGAAAATTTAAAGGCCCTCCCCTTTTTCATTTCCTTCCGTGAACTTCTACCTGTAGTAATAAAAAATCCCATGTTCATGCTTCTGTCACTTCATTTTAGGAGCTTGACTTTTATATGAATCTTTGTCCACGTGTGGGGCTGCTGAGTATTATCTTTGCCTTATCTTACCCATGGAGGAAGAGAAGTGTGTGACATTAAAAGATTTGCCCAGGTCACCCAGAAAGTTAGCGATGGAGTGTCTATAAAAGAAAGGGCAAGTTGTTATTCTTCATTCTCCACCCCAGCCACTGGAGAAAAGAAATCTTAGCAATGTGTCCAGGGTAGTTCAACATTCAGCCCTCCCTTTTGCCAGGAAAAACCATAGTTATCCCACATACACCCTGGTATTTGACCTTCCCTTTACCCCATTTGCCTAGATGTTTTATACAGTAGAGGCTTTCCTATAAAGCCAACACATTTTAAGAACCGATGGATTATAAACACTACTCACCACGTGTCCTTACACTAGGCACTGGGCGACACTGCAGTTACATAACACATTCATAGCATCGTTACAGAACGACATCAGAGGAGCCTAGGAAGACCTGCTCTGGGGAGCCATCTACTCCAGGCTTTGAATCTCAGAGCAACCACTTAACAGCTGTGTGACTTTGAACAAATTATACAACCTCTCCCAGCCGTGCTTCTTTCACTTTAAAAATGGAACTTTCAGCATCTCTCTCAAGAAGATAATGGGGAAAATTCAATGAATCTATACATGTTTACATAAATGTGGGCAGACTTGAAGAACAAGATTGAGAGAAAGAAGGAAAGAGAGAGTGGCATGTATTTGATCACAGGCTAATAATGGAGTAAACATCATCTCTGTCTTTCCTCTAATTGGCCTGCTATTAACTCCGAAATTCTCAACTATAAGACACTTTTCAAGAGCTGTCATAAAACATTATGGTTTTTTTTTTTTTAATTAAGCACTAAGTTGTATTCACAGAGAATTGTTTGTTCATTTGTTTGTTAGTTTTGGAGCGGAGAATTATTTTATCACTTCTTAAAAGAGGATTAGTGCCTGAGGGCTAATTTGCCCTAGAAACATTGTGTCCCCAGAGCACCCTGTATTCCCTCATCATAGCCCTCCAAGGGCTAGCTGCTAATACTTGTTTCCACCCTCCTCACCCAGCTATCAGTCCCCTGAGGTCAGGGACAGTATCTGTCCCATTCTTTACCCGCACCTAGCACATGCTAGCAAACCAATAAATGTTGCTGATATATGAAAGGCTAAAGGGAGTTAGGGGCTAGGTTCAAAGTGCGTTATTATAAAGCTGAAGTGTATTTCAGGTCTGTTTCCATCCTTCGATGTTGCTGTGCTCAGGACAACCCGGCTCTCCACCCAAGTTCTCATCAAAGGAAGAGCCCTGATCTGGCAGAACCAGGTTTTTATTCCCTCATTCCAGAAAAATACCTTTAGCATCAACAACATGCAAAGGACTGTTTTAGGTGATGGGAAACATACAGCAGTCACCTAAAGAGACCAAGTCCCTGTGCTCTAAGAGATCATATTCTAATGGGAGAAAATATAGCAGATGAATATACCATGTGCTGGTGTTGCCACGTGCTGTAGAGGAAGATTAAGGGGGGATACTAAGAAGACCAGGAAAGGGGGGCTGCTGCTTTACCTCTGGGATCACCCGAGAGGCCCTGGCCCAAGGGAAACTTGAGCAGAGGCCTGCAGCAGCTGAAGGAGGGACTGAGCCTGTGGGTATCAGAGGAAGCGGCTTTGAGGCAGAAAGATCAGCCAGGGTTGACTGTCCCAAATGGCTTTCACTCTGATGGCACAGGGCTGGAAGCCATAGGGGAGCGGGGAAGCGGCTGGCCCGCAGGGAGAAAGTATTATGCTTCTCAGCACTTGTTCAGGGCAGTCCTGGCTCCTCTTTCAGGGAAATGCAGGTGAACATTCTAGTCTTTAGGTGAGACAAACAGTTGTGGCTTTGTTTTATACCTTGGCTAATACTCACTCATACGAAGTTTTTAATGATGGAAAATGCAAACTGCAGGAATGATTCCCACACACCTGAAGGCCAAACACCTTTCCATGTTACCCGGGTGGCTAAAGGGCCTGGCCACAACTCCCTGGCTCTGGGTGGGTGCTGGCCAGGAACACAGCTCCTGGGAGCCAACAAAGGCAGATGCTGGCCCCCGGCACCCCCAGGCCTTCACTGATGAGTAACAGAAGCCATGTGGCAAGGAGCGCCAGCGCATCACCAGGCCGCAGGACGCACACAGCAGCAGCGAGACAGTTAAGCTTCCATGGAAAGAAATTTTCAGGCAGCTTACAGAAAGGACTTATTTCCAATTTCTCCTGAGAGGAGAAACTGATGGGAAAGTCGCACCTTCCAGTCAGTCCCCAGCTTACAGGGAAGAGCCTGAAAAATCACACACGACAAGATGTGAAACAGATCAACCGAGCCGAGAGCTCCTCTGAGAAGCTCGCAGGCACAGTGGCAGCTGGAAAGCCTTGTTTTCCTCAGCTTTCCAAACTTCCCTCAACGAACTTCACTGTTGGTCTCCGTCTGGTGTGAAATGATTAATTCTTTTAAATGGCGAGGAGAGCCCTAGAGATCCAGATCTTCTTTTCCCCATCCTAGAACTAGCAAAAACCAGATTTCCTTCCAACCTTCTGGGTTATTATTTTTATCTGACCCTCTCCCTCATAAATATTTATGATAGCAATTGAAAAAAAGCCAAGTGATGCTGTATTTACCTGGAGCAAGGTCGCCCTCATTGACTGTTTTTATTTCACACCTGATCCGCTTTGGCCACAGGACATCTACTGATTCCGATAGCCATATGTTTGCTTATTCCCAAGTCCATCTTATTCCCAGATGCACTGCTGGGGAAAAGTGGGAACACCCTGGACCAGGGGGCTACAAGAAGCCCTGGGCAGGCAGAGTTATCTCAACAGTGTCTTGGGGGGTTGTATATTGATTTGATATTAATTTTACTAAGTGATGATATGTGATGGATGCCAGGTTGTATAAAAGAATGACTGTGACCCTGAAGCTCAAGGGGGCCAGAGATTGGCAAGAGAGCAGGGGAAAATAGAAGACTAGAGAGATAGGAAGGTAGTGGAAGGTGACCCGCCTCCCATTTTGTCCTTTCTTCTTTTCTCCTTTCTCTTCCTCCCTCCTTCCTTCTTTTCTTTCCTTCTTCCTTTCTTTCTTCCCTTCCTCCTTCCCTCTCTGTCCTTCCTTCCCTCTTTTCCTTCCATCCTCCCTCCCCTCCTTTCCTTCCCTTCTCTCCCTCCTTCCTTCCCTTTTCCCTCTTTCTTTCTCTTCTCTCCCTCCCTCCTTCCTTTCTGCCCCCTCCATCACATATTATTAAGCCTTTAACTTACAGCAATTAACAAACCACACCTAAGACCAGGATGCTACCCACAATGCACTGACTTTTGGGTATTATCCAGTGTTTTGGTGAGAAATGGTCAACTTTTGAGGACCATGGGCTCCTAAAGAGATATTATAGTTCTTCATTGATTACTCCTTGGGCCACAATCTCTAGAAACATCTCAGCGGACTGTGAATAACAGCTCCTGAGGGCAGGAGCTCAGTTTTTTCAGTTTACCTCTACTTCCTGGCACAGCACAACAGCTCAGGAAGTTTTGAATGAATGAGTGAATTAATGAATAAAAATGAATAAAAAATCATCATAAAGCGTGTGGGAAAATCGACAATCCACCAGAAAACTGAATCCTCATAGGGGGCCAAACCAGATAACTCCAGCCACAGCTGGAAAACTTACTTTGGGGTTTAAATTGTAAGCCATACATATAATCCCCTAAAAATATGTGGCTTTCCCACCCAGAAGGTTTCTAGAGCCATCAAGGAATGACATTCAGTCAAAGTACTTTGGCAGCTTCTTTCTTTTCTTGAAAGGTGGGTTTCAGAAGTGAGAATATTTTACCACGTCTTACCAAGAGGGTCCTGATTCACCCCTAGGAAACCTAAAGAAGACCCAGGGGAATCCACTGTGCCTCCTGCCCGTGCTGGGCCTTTGGATTCTGGCTTATTCTGTGTAACATGCCTGGTGTGGTAAAAAAGGTGGAAGAAAACTGAATTTGAAGTCAGGGGATCTCAGGGCGGGTTGTGATACCAGCTGTGGGGTCTTGGGCCCAGTTAGTTTCCTGTCAAATTTCCTAGCAACACAGTGGGTTTAAAAGACCCACGTTTATTATGTTGCAATTCTGGATAGAAGACCAAGACGAGTCTTAAAAGGCTAAAATCAAAACGTCAGTAGGGTTCAGTCCTTCTGGAGGATCCAGAAGAGAGTTTGCTTTTTGCCTCTTCCATTTCTGCTGCTGGTCTTCCTGGGCTCTGGGCCACACTCTCCAACCTCTGCTTCTGTTTCACATCACCGTCTCCTATATTGCAATTTTATCTTTCTCCACCTCCATCTCATATGGACCCTTGTTCTTAAGGGTAGGGATAATCACCCATCACAAGACCCTTAATTTACACATCTACAAGGTACTTTTTGTCATATAAAGTAACATTCCCAGGTTCCAGAGATTAGGCTGTAGATATTTTGGGGATGGGGAGTCATTATTCAGCCTATAGCAAGTCCTTTAATCTTGATGAAACTGCCCTCAGATACATGTAACATGGAATAAAAATGAATAATCGTTTACACTGCAATCCATATCATTCTTGTACTAGAAAACTATTAAAACACACTGCTTCATGTTGTTTTTTTCATCACTACTACTACGCTATAAAGGGAGTTGGACCCCACTACATTTGCAGCCAAAGAAAGTTCATGGTCCTTAAACAGCACTCTTTGTTTTAGTGAATCCCCCATCTCCCACGCAGGTCTCAGTAAACTGAAACAGCAAAATGTGTGTGATTGTTACGTATGTTGAGGTGCAATTTACATCCAGTAAAGTGAACAAATCTCAGATATAACTCAATGAACTCTTATGCATGTTTTCTCTTGTAGGACCAGATCCAGATCTAGGAGATCCCCATTTTCCCCAGGTAATCACCCTTCTGTCTGGATGCAAGTACTTAAGCTCATTATTTTTCCATTGCTGTGTAGTATGCATTGTGTTGGGGCACAATTTGCTTACACCTTCTACTGTTAATGGGACTATCATTGTGATTTTGGGACTATCACAAATGAAGCCATCATGATTATCCTTGTGTGTGTCTCTAGTGAACATAAGCAGTCATTTCCAACAATTGGGGAAGTCCATCACAAAGGAGAAAAATATGAAAATTCAAAGCCAATTTTACCTTTAAAAATGGTGTAGAAAATAACAAATTTCACCCTGAAATACAGGGCTTTCTAAACACACAACATGAGACGTTCCGATCCATGTTAAGGAGGTCAGGTCACATCTGGTGGAAGAATATCTGAGACCATCACCATCCATTTCATGGTCATGCTTTTCTGTCTGGGGGAAAGAACTTTGGTTGATCTGTAGGAGCTTAGCACCCTGATTCAGTGCCCTAGCTGACCCATGCCAGGTAGGATAGAGAGCTCTGGCCAGAAGGGATACAAACTTAGCCTCTCTCTCTCTAAAAGGTAGGCAGGTAATTTATAGAAGGCATAATTCAAAAACAACTCAGGAGAACCCCAGTTGAAGAGAAAATAGGAGGAGTCAACTGGCACGTTAACAACGTTGAAGCAGTCCATGTCAGTGTATTTTATGATCATTCCTCAGAGTTTCCATCTCACATTGGATTTTTCTAGGGCAGATTAAGAAGGGGAATCAATTACTGTGAATCTCATGTTACCACAAACAGTTGGGGGTCTTAATTGGGCCAGGAGTGAGCAGGTGGTCCTTCCCTAGCCAGCTATCCCTTCACCTGTCAGTCAAGGGAGGAGAGGGTTTCCATCCCTCATTAGCAACCATTTGTCACCTCACACGCAGCTTTGAAAGGATTTCTTTGAACTTTGTTTGGGATTGATTTTCTGCATATGCTGAGCTGTTACTGAAAAACTCTGGGCAACTGCTGTTCTGTAACAAATGCATTAAAAGAAAGGGTGAGTGAATTTTAATAGCCTCTAAATTTCATAGCCTGGAATGGTGGGGTTCTTGCCCCACTTCCACCCCCAGTTCACCTCACAAACCCTTCCCTGTCTGCCACTGCAATATAACAACTGACAAGAACTTTATCCTTCTTAAGGAAACTGTCTTGAACTTTTGATTTTAACTGTCACTGACTGAAATTGATTCATATTGATGTTCAATGACAAACGGACGTCATACCTTGACCTAGACTCTTACCTTACAAAGAACATACAGAGGATGGATGGGCCCTTGCATAAAAAGGGCGGGTTTTAGTGTATTCCCCTGTGATGTTGGAAACCATCCTCTAGCTTCTTCATTTCATCTGCTCTCTCTTAAGGGTAGAGGGCTATGGTTGGTTTGTTCAACAGGATATGTATCAGAAGTAGGCCCCACAGTGCCTGGCTCAACAAATATTTGCTAAATTAATCAACCAGTTTAAAAAACAACTGTTACTTTTGCCTTATAGCTTCAAGATTATAACATGTGGAACTTGACACGGCCAAGAAGAATAGCCATTATTCATTAGCCAAATAGTAAAAATTGTTGTATCTATGGATTTGTCTGTCTTACTAAGTATAAGAATACAACTTATAAGCATTGTGGAAAATTTTTAAAACATACATAATTCTTACAAAGTGGTGATATCTTCTTTCACAGGGCAGGATAGTATTGTCAACAGCATGGGTGGTCCAGTGAGAAGTACCCATCTTCACCCACGTTCCTGTCAAAGATAGAAAGACTCTGAAGAACTTACAACGTAAGAACTTGTTTAAATTTCTTGTTTTTCTTCATTTTTTCTTCTCTAGGACTAGAAAACTTCCAGGGATTTTCACTTTCCCTCTGTCTTCTCTCTTTTTCCTTTTTCCTCTTCCCTTCCCTTCTTTTCCCTCCCCTGCCCTTCCCTTTCCTTCCTTCTCTTTTCCTCTCTCTCTCCCCTCCTTTCCCTTCTCTCCCTTCCAAAGAGAATGCCCTCAGTTCTCCTCCTTCTCCCACCACAGGAGGATAATCCTTCTGTTGCTGCTGTAGCTCTGAGTACATTTTCTAGAGAGAATCTGCCAGAATCTTCCCATCAGAGAGCAGGGAAGAATGAACACAAGGAGTTGCCCTGCCTCACATACACATCAACAATTATCATCCTATCTCATGCAAAGAATAAAAAACCAAAATTAAAATCACCTGTAATTTCACCATATGCATGTAACCATTCTACACATTTTGGTGACCATACCATAAATTACAAGTTTTCAAGTCACATTTTGAGAATTAAACAATTCTCCTATTGCTGGCATTTGATGTGCGTGTTTTGTATTTTTCTTCAATCCCATGCCATTGGGAGGGCATTGGCTCTAAACAGTCGACTTTGCCAGAAGGCAAGAACCAGTGTGATGAAAGAGGGGCACTTTCATTATGAACATAGGTCTCAACATTTACTATACACATTTCCCTCTTGCTGGTTTGGCCTCCTGGGGGTCAGAAACTGAAGCTCTAATCAGTGGAAGCCAAGTGCGCAGGCTGCCAACTTGACTCACATTAGGAAGTTCCCAAATCTCCTGGGCTGTATCTTTCTTTAGGACCTGACAGATCCAGGCATAGTGCAAATTAAATAGGATGAGCCAAGCCAAATCTCCCCATCTTTCACTTTTCTGAGCATAGGTCTGTAGCAGCAAGGGGACTTTTAATACTGACCTCTAGTAAAAAAAAGAAAAAAATGATAATACACTTGTGTTAATGAACCTGGAAACTTCCCAATTGCTAGAATCAGTGTATGAGGAACTAGGGAGAGGGGTAGTATTTCGCAGTCCCAATTTTCTTAGTTTAGTCCACTCTACCAGATTTTTATACTCTCTTCCTTTGGAACTATGGAATCCCTATAGACTCTAAAAAAGGCACTGAATTTGGGGAATTGATCCCATCTTGGGTGGCTAAAAGGATAAAAATTAAAAAGAAGAGCTAGTCAAAAGATAAGCTTCACCTTAGTGCTTGATGTCCATTATATGCACAATTCCAGGACCACTTCTGCCTGAGCTTAATTGTGAGGGAGATAAACAAACAATTGTCTTGGGGGCATCTGGATGTCTCACCATGGAGTAATCTCTTGCTAGCTGACACAGCCTTTCAGTAGACAGAGTTTGGGGGCATCAACACTGGTCCCTAGGAAAAGCCAAGCTCCTGAGTCCATGAGAGGTCTTCAGTGTGGGACCTTGGCTGGGATCAGGTTTTTGGGTCACCAGTGAGCACACCACTTTCCTGTATGTGTTCTTTGACTCTGGTTAACATTTGCTATGCCACTTGGTTAGGGAAAAGAAGTAGACATTTCCCTGATTTGCATCCAGGCAAAGGTGGCTATGCTGGTATCAGGTGAAAATAAAAAATAATGGTAGAAAATGTGACCCAAACTGGGTCGGTGACATTAATAAGTGACTGAATTGGGTTGTATAGGAGATAGGTGTGAATGGGACACTGGTGTCTAAGGACGGTCTCTTTGAGGATGTGTCGTAATTTCTTGACACTAAACACATACCCCAGGCTGTGTTAATTGGGAGTGACAGCCTGTACATGGCCTGTGCTCATATTTTGTCGAGGTTGACAAAAGACCCAGGTGCCTTATGCTGGGACTCAGCCATTGTTTTTGACACTAACCTATCTGTTTTTACTAAGATTAGCTCCTTAATGAGGTCATGTTGGTATCAATTTTTAATATATAAAAATTCATAAATACCTGACCTTTTAGATGCAGAGGAGGGCTTCAGAATCTTGTCATCATCTGCATAGGTCCCCGTTTTGCACGTTTTCCTATCTTTTACGTCTCTGCTTTTTCTTTTTTCTTTTTTTTTGTTTTAAACAATCAAAAAATATCAGACTTAGTCATCCTGTTGGAATTTCATATTGTTCCACTGTTTCAAAAGCTGTTCTACTTAAAAGCTGCTTAAGGAGGGGACTTAGAGCCTCCCCATCTCTGTGTTAATAAACGTCTTTTCTCTTTTTAGTGTTATGGTACCTTGGGAGCCCTGTAGAAACTGTTGGGCCTTCTCTTTCACTCACCCAAAGCCCAACTTCAATGCTCTTTTAAAGATAGAGTCTCATATGATGCTTTGACAGAACTCTTTACCTTTGCATTGAAACAAACGTTGGAAACAACTATTTGAGTCACTATATATTTTATATAAAGTATCTATATCATATATTGAAGGACAAATGTTGACCTTTAAGACGCTAGAGCACAGGGTGGGAAGAGCGGATGGATGGGACACCTGGCCAGTAGGTGGGTAACTATCTGCTTGCAGGGACAAATAAGGGTAATGTCCCAAAGCACATCACAGCATGAATGGAAGGTACATACAGATGCTCTTCCACTGACATTGGGTTTACATCCCAATGACCCATTAAAAAAAATAAAATATCTAGCTTATTGGGTATGACTCTAGCAATCCATTGTATGAGAGAAACAGCAGCTCTGTTTCAAAATCCTTGCTGTTATCAGGAAATTCCTTTATTTCCCTTTTTGAATTCTTCTCTTGGGTTTTACAGTGTGATTTCAATACTGGAATTAAGCTCCGATTCAGTTAAATATCACCAAAGAGTTGAAGAATGGAATTTATACCTTAGTTTCTCCCATCTATACTTCAGTAATAATATTTGAATATATAGCACCAGACACTGGAAAAACAAGTTAAAAATGACTAGACAGACAGGAGATCAGATGAGAGAAGGAATTAAAGAAATGGTGTGAATAGCTGCCCAAAACAACTTAGAGAGGAAGGAAATTGAGGTAAAATTAATAATGCCGTAAAGTGTTAAAGTCTTCTGAGACTATTTTATTTAATAAACAGGAAATACTTCAAGAGCCAAAAAATGTACTGTGTAACAATAGAATAACAGACGAAATGACAGGTGGTGAGGATGATTTGGGGGCAGGGGTCCTAGAACAGAGGCTGTAAGCCACTGAATAAGCTATCCTTATTAAGAAGCCTCTTTAAACTGAGAAGTTTTGATAGTCAATGCCTCTGGGCTGAAAATCTTTGAAATAACTCAGAAAGAGTAATTAGAGCCTTGCTATAGCACCACCCCTGGGACCTATGCTTTGGGACCCCCTTTATAATGGAGGCTTCTTTGCTGCAAACTGCTTCAGGTTATCATCAGAAACAGATCCTCCTTAGGCACACCTTTTCCTTCCAGCTGATGGTTTTAGTATGGTGACATATGAAAACCCCCATAAAAAGGCGGAATAAAGTGTGCCCTGAGCAGTGGAGTATGCATCAGAGGTTAGTTGGAAGTGGGCCTGTTCAGAGTATGTAAAGTGCAGGGTCCAGACCATACTGACTAGGAAGTGGAGGGAGATACTGAGAGTTTAGTACTGAGCTGTGGTCACTGGACAAGTCTGATTCCAGGGGCTACTGGTTGAAACTGAGAGAGAACCAAGATGGGAGCCAAGAGTTAGGAGAAAAGATAGAAATGTTGGTGTGTAGCCTTGACCGACTCTAAAAGAATTAAGTGAGAAATAGCTAATAAGATCAAGAAAAATGTGGAGCTGAGGTTAGCAGTGAATGCTGCCTTGAAGAAAAGCTACTGCCCTAGGTGTCCTTAAGTGTCCCCTAATTAGTGGCTAGTTTAGACTTGCCTCCTGGAGCATGGCTGAGCCTGTAGTGAGGTAAAGTCATTCCTAGAAACCAATGTCTTGACTTAGAAAGCTAGGTGGCTATTATAAACAAAATTTAAAAACAGCATGGCAAACCTCTGGCAAACATTGGTGCTATCAGAGCAGACATCTCCAATAGATAACCGAGTTTTCACTGCCAGTCCAACTGTCAGCAGTCACCATTCTCTAGCACATAAACTCCACTAGGGTAAGACTTGTGTCTTATTCACTGTTTTATCCCCTGCACCTAGAATGATGCCTTTTATTTGTAGGTGTGCAATAAATATTTGTTGAATTAAATATTTGCTGACTGGCTGAATCAGATTTTATATAGAGAAATATGGTTTTTGTCATTCCTGACCTAAAGCAAAAAGATAAAGAATTAAAATTGGGTTGCAGGGAATTGTTATCACAAAAGAGAATAATCTGATGGTCCAAAGAAATGCTTCCACGCTGAGAACTGGCAGCTGCCTTGCTATCACCCTAAAGTACAAAGCCCCAGGCTGTTCCTTCAATTTGCTGTGCTTTTGGAGCAACTCGGCTAGAGTCCAAGATGCATTACCCTTGAGCCGAATTATACTACTTAGCAAAAAGTGCTATAGGGTTATATTGGGTAATTGTCATCTGCTGCAAGTACATCAGCTCAACATTTATTTACGGCCTGCTACATACCTAAACTATCTACCACGATGAGGTTTTAAGGCTGAATTTCTTCTTCCAAAGAGAAAGCTTTCTCCAGTAGTCATTTCTCAAAAAGTAACTATTCAGAGAATGGTTTTTCCAGCAGTCATTTTATTGATTAGCATGCTGTTTATCCATCAAAGGGGCTTGAGGTGGGATTGCACACAGGTTTCCTGTAAAAAAAAAAGGGGGGGGTCTCCTTTTACCTATTCACTTATATAATCACTGTTTTTTGAGAACATATTATGCATTGACCTTATGCTAGGAATATAATAATAACAAATAATGTTAAGTAATCAAAACTAAGTCCTTTTCATGGAGATTACATTTTAATGAGCAAATCAAAATGCCTGGGTGTGTTGGCTCATGTCTGTAATCATAGCACTTGAGGAGGCTAAAGTGAGAGGATCACTTGAAGCCAGGAGTTTGAGACCAGCCTGGGCAACATAGCAAGAACCAGCTTCTAAAAAAACACAATTACCCAGGTGTGGTGGCACACACCTATAGTCCCAGGTACTTGGGAGGCTGAGGCAAGTTCAAGGCTGCAGTGAGCTATGATGACACCACTGCACTCCAGCCTAGGCAAAAGGGTGAGGCCCTATCTCCAAAAATAATAAATAAACTAATAACAGTAAGTTAAAGCACAAATACATCATCTCAGAAAATGGCAAATTATTTGTTTCAGTGGAAACTGAAACAAGTGGAGAGTGTCAAAAGCAGAATGCTTTATTCAATATTTTAATAGTTTGAGATATTTTCATGGTGAAGTTATTAGCCAAGTAGACTTAATTGGACTTTATAAATTCAAGGCAACACATTCAAGAATGGGTATAAAAGGAAAGAAGGCTCAAGAAAGAAAGTTCAAGTGGAAAATTTGAATTAGAATGGGTTCAAGAAAGGATGAGATGTTAGGAATTATAGATGGAGACAGAAGACATTTTGACAACTTTAAAAAGTAGGTTTTGATTTAAAAGGAGCTGAGGAAATCAGTTATAAGTAAAAGAGTTTGGGGATCAAGGGTCTTATTAAATGATAGCTATTCTCAAAGCTGACGAAAATGATCCACCAGATGGGAAAACGCACAAGGGGTGGGGGACAGTTGTCAGAACGACGCTGCTGGGAGGCAGAGGGTGTGGGGCGGAATGAGCACGTGCACCTGCCTCCCTAGACACGTGGCCCTTCTGCTAAAGGAAGAGATGATGATTCTGTGCGTCAGCCTGTTCAGGAAGAGGTCAGATGTGCTTATTCTTGCTGCCATCCAGTCTGTTTCACCCTCACTGGGAAAACTGAGGCAATTCAGTGGCCAGCTCTCACGTGAACCCTGAGAAAAAAAGGCAGAATGCCTGCTCCCCTAGACATCTCAGTCCGGTAGACTTTGGAACAAATGCGTTCCTATCCTGATACAAGAGGTTTCTTGTGGAGAGTGACTGGATCATTTAGTCAATTGGGCGGAATCATTTTGAATCCAGATTTTTATTAACCTTCTTTCCTTTTACACCCATTCTTGAATGTGTTGCCTTGAATTTATAAAGTCCAATTAAGTCTACTTGGCTAATAACTTCACCATGAAAATATCTCAAACTATTAAAATATTGAATAAAGCATTCTGCTTTTGACACTCTCCACAAACCTCATAGGATTTGAAAAACGTGAAGTATGCAGAGGGAAATCAGACTAAATGCTCACATATATTTTATTAGAAACATTTCTTTAAAAACATGAAGATGAGGGGGAAGAAAAAAGACCAAATTCAATTTCTGAGCTTGGCACGTCAACTTCTCTGCGCATTACTCTATTCTAAACAGGAAAAAATAAAATCAGCTTTGTTCCTCAGCATATGCTTTTGACATTTTTTTTCTTGAAGTTTGTGAATTATTAATAAACTAATTTCTCTTTATAGTTCAATCTTTGGAGATTTAAAGTGTTCACTCAAATGCACAAGGAAGAGATAGAGCTTCAGTTCCAATCAGCTCCAGTCCTCCCTGGAGACCCTGGCCTTGAGGTATCTCTGAGTCTTTGATATCAATCTTTGATTCAACTGGGAATTTCTGATCATTTCTAGATCTAGTCTGTTAATACCATTTAATGCCCTGTTTAAGTTGGGCCATTTCTGCTAGCTGATTTGGTGCTTTCACTTTGCTCCTGAGATATTTTGTGTGTGTGTGTGTGTTTACACAGGCAGACTATAGGTGTACGTACATCTCTCTCTATAGTTACGCTTGATGGATTATTTCTTGGTGAGTTGTGCTAGAAGGCAAAGCTTTTGACAGTACAGGATGTCCAGTAAATTGGCAGCCTTGTGATAAACCATTTACATCCATGATGGTGGATATAAATGCCACCAAGAAATGCTTCCTCCCTGCTCAGTAGAGCTTACAGGAAAAAGCTTTGGGTTCAATAGGGAAGTTTGCAAAAACCAAGGGCTTATACAGTAATAGAATGGGTGAGCTCTGGATTATAATCCTTCCCTTCACTCTGTACCAATGTGTTAAAAGGAGGATGTAGGTGAACCATGGGCAGAGGTGAGGAAGAAAGGATCCTTCCACCAGCTTGGATTTTGGATAATAAATCTGAAGTCGTTTTCAACATTATATATTGTTTTTGTGGCCTCAAAGAATTGCCTTTTTTTTTCCCTCTCTCTTTTAGTCAGAGAGAAAGACTGAGAGGCTGCATTTAATTGACTTGCCTGAGTTCCTGCAAGGGACTGGGCATGCTTTCCACTTATTTGGTCGCTCTTAAGGGGAATCAGATTCTGGTGAGGCCTTCTGCCTCTGACCTCTGGTCTATTTATTTATCCAAATGGGGCAAAAAATCCTCCAGCAAACACAGACCAAGCTGCACGGACCCCTTCTCTGTTCCCCTTTCCTTCACATTCTCCGGAGGAAGTGGCTTCAGCATTGAACTGACCCCTGCCTTTCTTTTCCTGTCGCCTCTTCCCCTAACGACCTGCTGTATTACCAGAATATAATGATGGAACGAGACAGTCACCAGGTGACCGTGTTGAAAGGGAAGCTTAGTGGGAACGCTGAAGAATAAGATTCTACACCATAACAGCTTCCGTCCCCACATCACCAGCTCCTGCAGGCAGCAAACTTGCCTCTCTCCCGAGGAGGTCTGGATCAGAACCCCAGCATGGAGGGGGTAGGGGAAAAGGAAAGCCAGAGAAGAAAGGAAAGCTATTCCTTTTTTATTTTTAAAGCCAGTTCTATTCTGGGACTTTATTTACTTTTTTGTTTGGCTTCAGGGGTTAAAGGGCTCACAGTCATGGAAACTGGAGGCCACCGATTTATTGCTCTTCCTCTGGACTTTTTGGGCTGATTTGTTTGGTGGTTAAGTATGAGCTTCCCCAGCTTTTCTCACCAAAGAACTTAACCTTGAACCAGCTATAAGTACTCCCCCTCTCAAGGACCTGGGAAAACCAGCCAATCTCAGGCTCCAGGGGTTGTACCTATGAAAATGTATTGACTATTACCAAGATTTTCTCTCTCTTTAAAGAGCCAGAAACATTAGCATAAAAGGACCTACTTGTCAAAGATAAATTTTTTCATATTTGATAAGGTTTTCAGCCATTCCAATTTTTGTATAAAAGGATAGGGTTTTCCTTGCTCCCTTGGAGCGTATTCCTGAGCTGCTTCTAAGACATATTTATACAGCAAAATATGTATGTGTTTGGGCATGCTGTATTTCCTTGTACAGGTGGATTTAACACAATTTGGATCTTAGGTTTTCCTGGCAAGAGCAATAGTATGTTAAAGATGGCATGGCAAGCCTTTAATACCTACTGTATCAGTCAGGGTTCTCTGGAGAAATGGACCAGAGATGGGCTCACCCAGTGGTGGGGGATGGCATGTATGAAAGCAGCTGGGCAGGCTGGCAACTCAGGCAGGAGTAATACTGCAATTTGAGGCAGAATACCCTCTTCTCTGGGAAACCTAAGTTTTTGCCCTTAAGACCTCCAATTGATTAGACCTTTCATTAGAGCCAAGTGATTACAGGTGTTAACTATATCTACAGATATCTTCACCATAACAACTAAGTTAGTGCTTGACTAATAAAGTGAGTCTGGCCAAGCTGACACATGAAACTGAACACCCATACATCACCCCCTCCTCTCGTTTATATGCCCTAACTCAAATCCATTCATTCTGTAATTTCAATCTCCGCCCTAACCCGCATTGCCATCCTCTTCCCAGACCAATGCAATTGCTTTCTAATTTGTTTCCCTGCCTATGCTTTTTGTTTCTGAAAAACTGTTCTCTACCCTGCATCCAGAATGATCTATTCAAAATGTAGACCCAATCCTATGTTTTTCTGCTTCAAATCACACAATTTCACTAGTCTGGATCTAGGATCAGTCACAACTTCTAAACACTGCCTACAAGGGCCTGCTGGGTCTGGCTCACATGCACTTCTGCAGCCTTCTTCATGCTGTCTGTTCCCGTCACACTAACCCTGAAGGGTGTTCCTGTGTTCTTTGTGCACAGGGTCTTTGCAAGGGCTGTCCCTTCTGCCCTCCGCTGTGCCTGGGTAACTCCTGCTCTCCTTGCCATAATAAGTCAGCCTTACTCCCTTAGGGGAGCTTTTATAAACCACTCTGATCAGAACAAGTCCTCTAATTACCTATTATAGTCCACACCTCTCCTTTGGAGGACATGGTACATTGGTCAGTTTGCATTTATTTGTGTGATTATTTGATTATCATCTATGTCCCCCACAGACACAGCAGTGGTGACTGATACACGGAGATACCACACATCTAATGTCTAGCATGGTGCTGATACATGGAGGTACTCAGCAGATTGTACCAACTGAAAACATGAACGAATCATCCAAGTTACATGGAGGTCATGACTGACATCCTAATCCTGCCCCTCCCCCAGAGCTCCTCTATGCTTTTCTCATTTTTCTCTTCCCATGTCTTGAACACAACCAATTTATTCTGGCTTACAACTTGGTATCACAATTGGGACCAAGAGTCTGAAAATGGCCAGGAATTCTGTGTTGATTGTTTTTCCACTCATTCATTCATCTCCAGCTCCACTGAATATGTTCTGCTCCTGAAGGTGGCCTAACCCATCCCACATACCTTGTGTCTGTACTCCATCAAACTATTTTATAGTTGTGTATGAATCCCATGTTCTAAAATAAGAAGGTTTTTTCCAAAACTGTAAGTTGATAACATCTCATTAAAAAAAAAAAAATCTGTCATCCCATATGGCAACATTCAACTTGAGTTTAGCAGCAACTGTCAATACAAGAAAGGAGAGGTAATCTAGAATCTATAAGGATTCTTAAACAACTCAACAAGAAAAAAATAACCCCCTTAAAAAATGGGAAAATAATATGAATGGACATTTTTTAAAAGAGAATATGCAAGTGACAAACACATATAAAATATATGAAAAAATGCTGAACAACACTAGTCATCAGGATAATGCAAATGAGATACCATCTTACACTAGTCAGAAAGGTGTTATGTAGAAGTCAAAAAACAATAGATGTTGGTGCAGAAGCAGTGAAAAGGGAACTCTTATACACTGTCGGTGACTATGTAAATCATTACAACCTCTATGGAGATTTCTCAAAGAAATAAAAATAGGCTTACCATGTGACCTGGCAATCCCACTACTGGGTGTCTGTACCCCCCAAAATAAATCATTATATCAAAAAGATACCTGCACACATATGTTTATTGCACCACACTTCACAATAGCTAAGTCATGGAATCAACTTAAGTGTTCATTAATGAATGATTAGATAAAGACAATGTAGTATGTTTATATACACATAATATATGCACGCATACATATGTGTGCATTATGTGTGTGTATATACACACCGCACACACACCGTGGAATACTACTCATGCTAAAGAACAATGAAATTGCTTCTCTGGCAGCCCCAGTGTGGATGGAATTGGAGGCCACTATCCCAAGTGAAATACCTCAGAAAGTCGAATACTACACATTCTCATTTGCAAGTGGGAGGTAAACAATGGATATGCATGAACATACAGGGTGGAATAATAGACACTGGAGACTCCAAAAAGTGAGAGGACAGGAGGAGGATGAGGGAAGAAAAATCGCCTAATGGATACAATGTACAGAACTCAAGTGATGGGTACACGAAAAGCCCAGACTTCACCATTATGTAATATATCTATGTAGAAAAACTGCACTTATACCCCTAAAATCTTTAAAAAGAAAAAAAAAAATTAAAGGAAGGATAGGTAACCTCCAGTCCAGCACTTTCCTGTAGGCCCACGGCTATCACTTAGGTTAGCTAATCAACCCCTGAGGAAAGCTCCTGCAATAACTGACAATAAGCTACTAATAAGCTCACTTCTTTCTCTCCTCTTTCTCCTCTTCTCTCTACTTAACTCTAAGGAACACATTCTAGGGAGGAAATGCTCACTATTTAAGAAACAGTTAACGAACAATCTGGTAACTCAAACCTGTGGTCCTGTCTACTCTCTCCACTCTCTTTGGCTGTGGCTGACCAAAACCATGAGCAGTCTGTGATTCACTAAATCCTCTTGATTTGGGTGGGCCAAGGACAAAACACAGCTACGAAATTAAAGGCAGTTTCTCTCCGAAAGTTGAATCCATTGCTAAGTCTATTCATTAGTTGCTTTTGTCTGTATAATGGGAGTGAAAAAACTTAGCAGACCCAACAGCCAAAATGGCACAGTATGAAGGCCACGCACACGAATCTTTTATGGCTTGACTTCTCCCGGGAACTTAAGTCAATTCCCTGAGCTTGTGACCTTCCATTGGACACAATACAAAGGGTCATTATTTGCTTGATTCTCATGCTTAAAAAAAAAGAAAAAAAAAAAAAGGAAGTCCAGATGAAAGTTAAAAATAGGGCATGTGAATTTAATGCAACTTTCTCTGGGATCATAAGTCTGGTGAGGAGAAATAAAGAAGGAGGAAAAAATAGACCCCATATTAAATAAGCTTCCTGGAAGAATGTTATTTGCTCACAAATATTTATCCAGAGAACTCCAGCCTAATTCCTCATTAACAAAAGTGTCCTGGAATGTAGGTGGAATTCATCAGTATATCCTCAAAGGAAACTTGAGAGCTGAACTCAGAAAATTCCCCAGCTTGAAAACATTTTTCCTGCTTTGTGTATCTTTACCTCCTTTGTTACTAAGTATTTTTTTAGTAATACTTAGAACACTCTCTGTCTCTCATCCTCTCTCTCTCCTTGCTTTATGGAAGTCAGGATTTTATTTTGGGTCATACAGCTGAGTTAGAACAGAAAATCATATAGTTTCCAAATTCCATAGGTCCTGAGTAAGCAGGACCCCTTCTCTGCAGGTATGATTTATTCATAATAAACAAAGAGTGTTTTCTGCAATCTTATCTTAGGGGGACTGAGTCTGAACTTCCAACCCTGCCTCTGCAGCAGAGAACTGTGTCACAGGTGGAGATGTGTCCCTGGGAAAGAAAGCATCTGCTTCCATACAAATGTCATCAGTAATAAAGAGCGATGGGACAGCCATATGATCCAGGAATTGGATCGCGTCCACATCAGATCTGCTTTTCAGTTGTAAAAACAGTGAGTTATCCTTGATTATTCTTGTGCACTGGGTGAAAATGTCTTCTTAGCTTTACTAGCGTCCAGAAAGAGATGAGAGAACCTGGCGAAAGCTTTAGAAAATGATTGTTTCTGAATTCTGCTACAAACTCCAAATGCCACTTCCTGGTTCAGAAGCAAGAGACTTAAGGGAAAACAAGTTTAAGCTCATAAAAACAATTCAAAAGGGCATACTGGTCATCAAACAGCTCTGAGCAAACTGCATTTGCAAATGAATCTGAAAACATGTGGATTCAATTTTCCTTGAAATACCCAGAGGTTAAAAAATTGAGGGGGAAATGTTTGGCAGAAAGAGCCTGGGGTTTGGCTATGTGCACAGGTTTCTGAAAAATAAATTGATTGTTTTGCCAGAGAACGAATATTACCTGGTTCCCCTCCTCAATCACATCTCTAACTTAATTGTCAATGGCCCCATTTCTCATTATGCCTGCAACGTGGACAAGAGTGGAGTGCATTCTGTAGGAAAGCAAGTTTTATTCGTTCCCAGGGTGGTCCCGTGCGCGGCTGACCCAGAATTTCAGTGCCATCGTGGGTTTCAACTCTAGCAACCTCGTGGCAAGAAAACCATCTGCTAGCAAAATTGTTTCTCTTCCTCCTCCTCTCCTAAGTTTTAGTCCTCTTTTTCCTTCCGCCAATCCCCCTAAATAATACCTTTATTATGACCAAATAAACACAGGCAAATATGGAACTGCTTTAGAACAAATCCAAATTGCTTTAAAAGATCATGAAAATAGAGTGGGTGGGGGGAAAAACTACATCTGTGAAAAAGCGGTGATTAGCCTTGAAACAATGCGAGGCCAACAGCACAGAGTCCCATTTACGAGATGATGTGTGTTGCCCGTAAGTGGCTGTTCCTGGTCTCTGAGGTAGCAGAGTTGTCACATGGTTCTGTTGTTGCCATGGCAATAATCTGTAATTGTGCAGAAAATCCACAGAACTCGTGAGCAACTCCTTAGTGGATTGGGCTGAAAGAAAATCAAACCCGTGAAAGCCCCGAATTGATGTGGTTATGAAAGTGCACTGGCCAAGCTGGTCCAGTTTAAGCTGACCTGGTTTCTCGACCTTCCTTCCCCTGGCCCCCATCAGACTGTGGTGAATACCTCCATTCATGTGTATTTTTCTCACTTTTGTGTTCATAACCGCTGAAAGGTATAAATCCTCATCAGCTCGGAAAATGCCTCCGCTGACTTCTTAAAATTCTGAACACACAGGTTGGAGTTTACAGGGTGGGAATTGTGGCTCCTTCGGCGGCTGGAACTTCTTGACCCTAGACTAGTGTTGAGGTCCAAGGGCTGTATGCATAGGTGAAGTAACATTTTAAACACATTAGGGCCTCCACAATGCCAGGTGGGCGTTTTTCCCCTGGCAAAGGCACCGAGGCCAGGCCTCGCAGGCGAGTGGAGCAGTGAGGATGTGTTGTTCTGGGGTCGCTTGGCAACAGCGTTTACACACATGTACAACACACCCATCTGCGGGCATGCCAAGACTCGCCTGCCTTGAGGCTCGCTAATCCAAACCATGCCTCTGGGGAAAGGGAAGGTAGGTGGCATTTCTGCCTTCTGCACTAGATGCCGCGTGACATTTATGCATGTGTCAGCAGTCAACTCTAAATAGTTGAGGGCAGGAATGAGTGTGGAGGCCCCCAGCAGAAAACTGAGCAGGAAGAGAAACCAGACAAATGACTCTCATGGTCCGAAGTGCAGTGAGAATCCCATGGGAATGTAGCTTCCAAGCAGATCCCATGAGAACATCTGAGATGAAGAGACTCACGCCAGGCCCTAAACTCAGCCTCATTAGTAAAAAGCTTCATTTCTTCTTATTTCTTTATTTATCTTCTTGTACACCACAAGTATGACTTGCTTTTCTTCAGCTTATGTTCCTTCTAGGGGCAGGAAAAGGAGATGGAGAAGGAAGGTTAATAAATGAGTGGAAATTGGTATGCTTTCTCTTGGGGACTCTATCATTTTGGGCTGTTCAATTACAGGTAACAAACTTACCTTAGAAGAGCGAAAGGCTCATGGATTGGGGGGAAATGTTGAGAATCAGGATAAGAACCCAATAGCTTAGGGGTCCAGGTAGCAGAGGAAAAAACAAAACCAACAGCTTGCTACTAGAATATTCAGCTTCAACTATTTGTTCTAACTATCTCTTCTAACCTTTTTCTCAAGAATTGAAATTTGGGGAAGAAGAAGTGGGTCATAACCACAGTTGTCTCTGGGCAAGAGTGGGGGAGCATGAAAAGATAGGAGGGACAAGTTTATCCCTTAACTTAGAGTCTCATCAAATTTCCACTAAGTGGAGAGAGACATTAACAGTTTCTCAAAACAAAAATGAAGATGCATTTTTCATTTTCAAAAATGAAAGGGGAAGGGGAGGGAATATCATGATGGCTGGCTGTGGTGTTGTCTCAAGGAAGAGAGAATCCAGTGATTCTGGGAAGGGAAAGCTGAATAGTGGAAATGCCAGTCTTTTAACTTGTGTTGGTGGTTCTGATCAAAGATTTGCTAAGGAAAATCAGAACAGAGATGTGTGCAGATGGAGACAGAGTAAAGGAGAGAGTCTAGAAAGCGTTTTGTTTGGCATCCTCTTCCTGAAAGAATCAAGAGGAAAGACAGCAAGCTGATCTGACACCAGCCATACTAATGGGGCAGACTTCCTGCTAGTCAAAGCTCCCTGTTAATGTCCACTTCTCAGCATGTGTGATTATGGGTTGAAGTTGACCGATCAGCAAACTACTCAATTATAAGCCCATCTTCTCCCTGTGGTGCCACTAATTAAAACAGGAACCATGTTGCAGCTCACACACTCCATGGAGCTCTACCTTCCAAAAGCTGAATTAGTCACAACAATTACCCGTTGTCAGTGGAATTCAGCCTCCTTTTCCCCTTCCCCAACCCCACTCCTACTTGCTGTGAATTCATCTCTGAAAAGCCTCCTCTTGGGATTATTGATCTTCCCAATACCCTTTGGGTGAGATAGAAACACATGTGGTGGGAGCTTTGAAATACAACCCCAAAATGCAGCTATGTGGAAATCTCTGGAATGCTCTGACCTTTTGCCCTTCCTAGCATTACCCTCCCCCCATCACATCACGTAGGTATTACTACATGCACTTAATTTTTAAGAGGTGAGAGAGGGAAGAAAAGCTCAGTGTGGATCAGTACCCTTCCAGCTGCAGGAGAGCTGTTCTGCAGACAGCTGGGACAAACCATACTCTTTTTTTTTTTTTCTTTTTCTGTCTTGATAAACATAATGGGCCACTTCGGTAATTTCAGCTGTAAATGCACTTCTCTATTACAGGACGATGCTTCCATGAGCGAAAGAGGAGAGAGAAAAGCCGCTGAGAATCACCGTGGTGACAGGTTAGAGGAACACAGCCTTGTGTGCAACCACCGAGCGCATCCCAATTCACAGAGTGAATGCCAACTCCGTGGCTTCCTGACCAGAGAGAGGAGCTTTTGTAAACTATTCAAGGTCCAGTTCAAATCTCCATTAGTATTAAAATCAATATCCTTGGCTGGAAACAAAATGACACTTCTGGCTTCCTTCCAGAGTGCCTGCCAATTAGCCTTCAGTGGGAAACTCCCTGCCCACATTCCTCTTCATGTTCCTCTCCCTGGAAAAGAGGCAACTCCAGATGCCCTTGCTTTGGAACACAAACTTTTCCATTCAGCATCTGATGACCCTATTGTTTTATTTTTCCCCAAGTGGAATGAAGTAGAAGTCTTTCTATCAAAATTTTTTTCTTCCTGAAACAGCTGTGCACATTTCAAGTTTCCTAAGACAACCACTTTGCACCCAATTATAGAGGAACAGATCAACCTCAGACTCACCGTACACCTTCAGTATCATAAATGGGAAAAGAACATAGCTAAATGTTCTGTACAACACAGTGGTTAAGTGGCTCACTTCTCAAGTCAAAATGACTTTGGTTTTGAATCTGAAATCACGGCTTCTTGGACACAACTTCTGAGCATGTGAACAGTTAACGTGGGTGAGGGACAGACCTTTGGCATGCTTATAGGACACCAGCACCTGGGCTCCTGGTGACCTGTGCAGCTCCATTGTACTCAGATCTCTTTGACCTTTGTCCCCCCCACTTATGTCAGATGTGAGCAAGCCTTTGGCCTCCCATCTCCTACCGTGGACAAGCTCTCTAATATGGGATATGAGTGGCTACGGATGGCTCAGAAAATTCCACTTATCTATCAAGGGTCTTTATCTCATATGGCTTCAGCCAAAATTCAGAGGTACCAGTTGCATGAAGAAATGAAACCAGAAACACACACATAAGCTAGGCCAGAGTCATCCTGTTCCACAAACGCATGCTCTCAAAGCTAAACACTCAGTGACCATCCTCTTATTATCCCTTCATCAGACATTGTAGAAATGGAGATTATTTTATATATGCCTTGATTTAGGATGAGATGACAAACTGAGACCAGCCAAAGCTTAGAGATGGAAAGATGGGGCCCACCGGTGGGCAGTTTCCTTGCAGTCCACACTCCAGGCAGGGAACAAAGGCGAGGCTAATGAGGATGATAGAAAGCTGGGCAGAGTGATATTAGAGAGATGGTGGGTGGGGAACAGGAAATAGCAGGGCCAGCTCTTACACAGGCTCATGTTGCTCACTGTCATATACAATAAATCTGCTCAAAATGTTAAGAGCAATTAAATAAAATAGAGAGAATACAAATGTGGAAAAAAGCTATTGTAATTGGATATTCCAGAACTTGAGACCCAGGCATAATGTTTTTATAATAGTGTATATAAGAGAGTGTTCCATTCAACAGCCTAACAAGGATTAAGTAATTGAACAACATTATTTCAAAATATTTTCTGGGTTGGATCTTATGTTCCAGCATCTCAAATACACACAGTTCCAGTTATGAGAATCTGCAATGTTAGGACAATGAGCTCCAGCCCGCAGAACATCTGGCTTCAACCAATGTTCTCAACCTCTTGTTTTTATAAGCAATAAATTTGGAGGGCCAAGTTTGCATGCTTGGGTCATTTGGTTCACTTGATGCACACATAATTTTGGCCACTTGTTATGGCTAGTGGTCAGAGGTAACCTGAATTCAATCCCTAAGTGTGGAAATGGTTCTATTCTTTTCAAATAGTTACCTTAGGTTTTTTTTAGAGCCCTGGTGCCTACATCACATGCTATAATGGATCATGATTCAGTCATTTACAAACATTCTTATTGGTAACTGACCATGAGGCAAGCTCTCTGCACTCACAAGATTACAGTCTATCAGGGGACAGAGGCATTAGACACATCAACACTTAAATGGTCCTTGGATTACAGCTGTGAAGAGTGCTTCAGGAAAGAGAATGGGGTGCCATAGGGGAGATGCTTAGCTGGTCTGCAAGTTAGGCAAGTCGTCTTTTAGAAAAGCAATCTTGGAAACAGTCAAAGCCATGGCAAACACGACCACCTGAAAAAGACCAATATAGCAGGTTTACAGGGCTCATCAGGGAGATGGACAGATGAGGACAGGCGGCAGGCAGAGTCCATGCTGGGATAGCAGAGGACCTAGACCTTGTCCTCAAAGGTGCCATCTGATAGAGAAGCAACAGCCTCTCAGAAGTACTTCTTGTTGATTAAGCTCTCGAAAAAGTATTTATTAAACCTGTAATCAGGACTCCGGCCCCATATACTGAGGGCGACAGGTTCAAACCCAGCCCCGGTCGAACTGCAAATAAATAAACAAATAAACATGTACTCAAATCACCCCTTGCAATTTATTCCTACTACTGGCAAATTAAAAATAAACAATTCAGGGTTTGTCCTCTTCATTGTGTTGGTACAAAGGACAATGTATTTCCTTCAGCAACCTTTCCCACATTTCAGGCACTTGTGACCCTAATAATTTCTGCCCGTTTGCCTAACACTGATACCCTAATTGATATATGTTTCTTTAAATAAAATCCTCTTTTTCCTTATACAGATTTACCTGTAAAGGAAATCTTAAATCACCACTATAAATGGAAAGCCAGTAGTACCTGCCATAAATTGAGATTCTATTTATTTCTATGGATACTATGACCCACGCACGGTACTAAGACCCACGAGCGGTACTACCACCTGCGGTGCTATTACCCCCCACAGGGTACTATGACCCGCGCATGCCTCCAAGCCAATGTAGAGACTCTTGCGCATTTTTTACGCCAATGTAGTGACACTAGCGTGTTTTTCTGCACCAATGTAGAGAGGCTCTATCGCGTTTTTCACACCAATGTAGTGGCACTAGCACTTTTCTCCACACCAACGCAGAGACGCTACTGCGTTTTTCATGCCAATGCAGTGGCACTAGCACATTTTTTTATGCCAGTGCAGTGGCAATTGCATGTTTTTCTGCACTAATACAGGTACTAGCCCCCTTTTTATGCCAATGCAGTATCACTAGTGAGTTTTTTACGCCAATGCAGTGGTACTAGCATATTTTTCCCCCCCAAGGCAGAGGCTCTAGTGCATTTTTTATGCCAATGGCACTAGCGCATTTTGTACACCAATGCAGTGCCACTAGCGTGTTTTTACGCCAATGCACTGGCACTAGCGTGTTTTTCTGCACCTCTGCATGGCACTAGTGGGATTCTTACACCAATGCAGTGCCAGTAGTGCATTTTTTTTACACCATGCAGGGCACTAGCGCGTTTTTCCGCACCAATGCTGTGGAAATAGCATGTTTTTTATGCCAATGCAGGAGCACTAGAGCATTTTTTTATGCAATACAGTGCCCCTAGAGGGTTTTTTATGCCAATTCAGTGGCAGAGGACAGTCCTATGACCTGCACATAGTACTCAAGACCCATGCGCGGTACTGACACCCACACGCGGTACTATCACCTGCACACCATACTAAGACCTGCGTGCAGTACTAAGACCCACATGCGATATTCATACCCGCGTGTGGTACTATGCCCTGTGAGTGGTACTGAGACCTGCTCACGGTACTATGACCCATGTGTGGTACTATGACCTGTGTTCATGGTACTAAGACCCCCCATGCAGTACTAAGACCTGAATGTGGTATTCAGGCCCATGCACGGTACTATGAACCATGAGCAGTACTGAGACCCTCGCGCGGTACGGTACTATAACCCGCGTGTAGTACTAAGACACATGTGGTAGCGTGAGACTATGACCCGCACAGTACGCAGAACTGCGCGCTGTACTAGAACCCTCGCGGTACTATGACCCACATACAGTACTGAGACTCGCACGCAGTACTCAGACCTGAGTGTGGTACTATGACCTGCACACAGTACTCAGACCCGTGTGCGGTAGTAAGACCTGCAAGTGGTACTATGACCCACAAGTTCCTCCAAGCCAATGTAGTGGCACCAGCACGTTTTTCTGCTCCAATGCAGTGGTACTGGTGCTTTTTCTACACCAATGTAGAGACTCTATC